>WNWK01006804.1:0-101279 GCA_009830355.1 Cherax destructor
CATTAACCACTCCATGAAGGTCATCATCAAACACTCATCAGAGCCGTGAGGGTCACCATCAATCAATTCATAGTGAAATGAAGGTCAAGAAGTGACGACACTGTTACTCCCAAAGATGAGGCCACAGCCCAAACACTAAGAAACAAGCACCCAACAAGGGACACCATAGTCGGTAATAACAACCCTGAGGAAGACCTTATCCTGGACAATTAATTTTGCTATAATCAGAAGTTTATAAAGCAATAGTGTCATTTCCAGCAAGATCTGCAGGAGGTTACACTGGAATTCGACCACAACACGATGGTAAATCCAGTACTCGGCGCATCTGCATCAATTCTTTTCTTCGAGTTAACAACCTTTGTTAACAACTGTCTGGCTGGGCGGATTCCAGAAGAAATTAAACTTTTCTTTTTTGGAGCTTCATTATGCGCTTTGACGAAGAAGGATGGGGGAATCAGACCCATTGCTGTTGGTAACACTCTTCGCAGTCTCGTTGCCAAAGCAGCAGTAAGAAACATTCGCCTAGAAGCTGCCAGTTTACTCCAGATACACCAACTGGGCTTTGGGGTCTCTCAAGGCAGTGAAGCGGCAGCTCATGCAGCAAGGGCCTACATCAGGGACCTACCAGAAGACAAGGCCGTAGTCAAACTTGACTTTAGAAATGCTTTCAATATGGTGAAAAGAGATGTGGTCTTGTCAGCTGTTCGGGATCGGTTCCCCAGTCTTTTTCCCTTCATTTCAGCTGGCTACAGCAAACCCTCAACTCTTCTGTTTGGCGAACATGAAATTCCCTCATCAGAAAGTGTTCAGCAGGGTAACCCACTCGCTCCACTTCCAGTTTGCGCAGCGAGCTCAATATCTGGTACCTGGATGATGGCACTCTGGCAGGTATTGAAGAGTCCCTGCTAGAGGACCTACAACTGGTGAAGACACAGGGAGAAGTCTTGAGACTCATCCTCAATCCCTCCAAGTGTGAAATCATCACAACGAACCAGGAAATAATCAGAGCTGTGCGAACAATCCTCCCTGAAGTCTCTACTACCACTCCATCCAAGAGCACCCTCTTGTGAGCACCGCTGGGTCATCAGGCCATCGACACAGTCCTCAAGGACAAACTGAATGACCTGAAGAGAATGGAGGAGAGAATAAGAGATCGTGATGCCCATGATGCCCTGTATCTCCTCACAATGTATCTTACTCTTCCAAGACTCACTTACTTCCTGACGTGCGCACCCTCTTTTGACAACACAACACTCAACGAATATGATTCACTCCTGAGATCAATCTTTAAGGCACTGAATCTATCACTGGAAGATCAGCAATGGGATCAGGTAACTCCCAGTGCGACTTGGAGGTATAGGGGTGCGCAAGGCAACGCAGGTAGCTTTACCTGCATTTCTGTTCTCGTGTTTTGCTTCCAGTGGACTAGTCAAGGAGATTGTCCCCGAACCCTTGAGACGTGCGTTAGGAGCAACCGTGCTATGGAACACTCCTGCAGACTCCTCCAGTAGACCAGCTCCTCCCAAAGAGCACAGTCCCACTGGGACAAACCGATCATGCAAAAAATCGCTCTTCGCCTAGCCGCCCCCTTACTCACCGGCAGGCAACGGCTGATCAATTCAGACTTCATGGTCTCGCGTGTCACACAACAGAAGGAAAGTATGCTAGACATGAGGAGGTCAACGACATCATAAAGAGAAGCCTCGCCACAGCCCGTTGTCCAGCTCAACGGGAACCCCAAGTACAGAGGTCTGACGGAAGTCAAAAGAGTCCTGATGGAGCCACTATACTACCCTGGAAGGGATGGTAAGCAGATTGCCTGGGACTACACCTACTTGCCATACTCTGAAGCTGAAGGGGGTGGAGCCGCCAGCTGCAGGGAGACCCAGAAGACCCGCAAATATGAAGGCCTTCCCCCTTGCTATAATTTCATCACTGTAGGGTCGGAGACACTTTGAGCATTGGACAAGTGTGCTCTAAAGTTCCTCAAAGAGCTGGGTGAAAAATTCATCACAGAAACCAACGATCACAGAGCGGCCAGTTTCCTCTTTCAGAGACTCAGTGTTGCGATCCAGAGGAAAAGTGCCTGCAGCATTCTGGGCACACGGCCCACTGCCGGGGAAGCTGAACGAAGTATTCGAGATATAGCTCTGTGATGTAATCTATTTTGTTCTACTCCCTATTGTGTTTTAGTCAATGTATTTTGTCCTTAAAGTCGACTTAGAATATAGAATATAGGGGTGGTAGGAGAAAATATTCAAACAACAGCTCCGGGGAGAACTTTGAGTTTTCCCTAAAGTAAGATTATTCTTTTTTCTAAGGATGAGAGTCTCCAGGACAGAGGTGGTACCTCCCTATAATACATATATATATATATATATATATATATATATATATATATATATATATATATATATATATATATATATATATATATATTTTTTTTTTTTTTTTTTTTCAACAAGTCGGCCGTCTCCCACCGAGGCAGGGTGACCCAAAAGAAAGAAAATCCCCAAAAGAAAAAACTTTCATCATCATTCAACACTTTCACCACACTCATACATAATCACTGTCTTTGCAGAGGAGCTCAGATACGACAGCTGAGAAAAGTCCCTCCCAGCTGTCACTATCTCAGACCCTCCTTTAAAGTGCAGGCATTGTACTTCCCATTTCCAGGACTCAAGTCCAACTAAATCAATTAACTGGTTTCCTGAATCCCTTCACAAAATGTTACCCTGCTCACACTCCAACAGATCGTCATGTCCCAAAACCATTCGTCTCCATTCACTCCTATCTAACACGCTCACACATGCTTGCTGGAAGTCCAAGCCCTCGCCCACAAAACCTCCTTTACCCCTTCCCTCCAACCTTTTCTAGGACGACCCCTACCCCGCCTTCCTTCCCCTACAGATTTATACGCTCTCCAAGTCATTCTACTTTGATCCATTCTCTCTAAATGACCAAACCACCTCAACAACCCCTCTTCAGCCCTCTGACAAATACTTTTAGCAACTCCACACCTTCTCCTAATTTCCACATTCCGAATTTTCTGCATAATATTTACACCACACATTGCCATTAGACAGGACATCTCCACTGCCTCCAGCCTCCTCCTCGCTGCAGCATTTGCAACCCATGCTTCACACCCATATAAGAGTGTTGGTACCACTATACTTTCGTACATTCCCTTCTTTGCCTCCATGGATAACGTTTTTTGTCTCCACAGATACCTCAATGCACCACTCACCTTTTTTCCTTCATCAATTCTATGGTTAACCTCATCCTTCATAAACCCATCTGCTGATACGTCAACTCCCAAATATCTGAAAACAATTACTTCTTCCATAATCCCTCTCTCCATTTATGTATATATACATAAATACACACATTGCATAGTCATATCAGGAGGAAAAAACAGTCAAGAAAAAGAACCAGGTAATCAGGTTGAGGAAGGAAGGTGGGAAACTCACAAGAAACGACCAAGATTTATGTGAGGAGCTTAACATAAGATATATATAAATATGTTGTGCCGAATAGGTAAAACTGATCAATTAGCAAGAACTCATTTAAAATTAAGTCCTTTCTAAAATTTTCACTTATGCATTTAAATATTTAATTTTTCATTTATATTAATATAAAAATTAATGATTTTGTACCAAAAGAACCTTAGAAACTTACCTAACCTTATCATAACAAGCGCAATTTAATTTAGCCTAATCCAACTAAATATAATTTATACAAGTTTATATTAATTTAATAACAAACACAATGAATTATATATTTTTTCGTTAGGTTCAGAATGTTTTTTGCTGAATTATTGCATACACAAATTTTCGCTTGCCTTATTCGGCAAGAAGAACGTTATTATTTAAGCCAAAATAGCAGGTTTTACCTATTCGGTACATTATATATATATATATATATATATATATATATATATATATATATATACATAGTGATACACTTCATATTTTTAAGCAATCGTGTAATATTAATAGTCATAACAGTATCACTGATATCGGATATTTTCTAACCGATACCGATAACATAAAAATGGCTGATATAATCGAAGAAACCGATACTTCAGCATATCCCCAGAGGGTATTGAACCCACTGCTTCTTGAGTAGACGCTACAATCAGCAATGTCAACTACAAGTTTTTTATATCCCACCTCGTTCACCAGCCCAGTTAAATCCTTTGTTGATGTCCACATGGTCAGTGTAACTGTAAGTGTAGTTGACGATAACAGTACCTGCTGACTGCGATCTTTCTCTGTATATACCTCCGCTTGTTTCTGCGTGATGCATCTATGTAAAAATCGCTTGTGAGGTCGAAACATACAGGATTAGAACGAAACAGCTTGAAACCATACTTTTGAGGCCCACTGGTGTACCCGGGCTAGGAAGAAACATGGCTTCTAAACCAGGCTTGCTGCCTAGCTTTTGAGGCATCTGTGGCCACATGATTTAGAGCGTCACTTCGGGAACCTTGCCAGACTCCCCTGACGTGGTTTCGAATCCTGCTGACTGCAATCCTTCTTTGTGTCATAGTGCATACAATTGTCACATAAATCCCTCCCTCCCTTTCCCTCCCCCCCTCTCTCTCTCTCACTCTCTCTCTCTCTCTCTCTCTAATTTATACAGAGCATCATGCCTGGCAGAAAAAACCTGGCTCTCAGGCATCCTCCTACGCCATTGTATAAATCGTCAACATACTTTCTATCTAAATCTTAACTCGATCTTGCCTGAATTGCCTTGCATTATCGAGAAATTACCGATTATCTTGCTTCTATCTTTTAAAATTGCTATAGCTTTCGACCTCTTAGAGATAGGTTGTGTGTGTGTGTGTGTGTCTCTCTCTCTCTCTCTCTCTCTCTCTCTCTCTCTCTCTCTCTCTCTCTCTTTGTAAAGGTGACACACACGAAGATATTGCATTGATTGCTGAGGGCATGTTGCCTTCTGGGAGTGCAGGTGCTCGCGCACGCGCAATCTCTTTAAACTGGGGACAACATTTACCACTCTTTATCCCTTCAAGGTGAAGGGCTCTTGATCCAAGGAATTACATCTGCCCTTCTGTTCCTCGTGTTAAACCTGGGATTGAAAGGATTAAAATGAGTAATTTTAATTATTCCCTTTTGGTGTTACATGGAGCAGAGACATCAGCACTCACATACGTACAAAAATATACATAGTGTACCGCATGGATATCCATATACTACAGACACACACACGAGCACATCTCCTGAGGCGCACATCAACCAGATAACTGCTGCAGCATATGGCAAACCTAAGAATAGCGTTCTGATACCTCAGTAAGGAATCGTTCAAGACTCTGTACACCGTGTACGTCAAGCCCATATTGGAGTATGCAGCACCAGTTTGGAACCCACACCTAGTCAAGCACGTCAGGAAATTAGAGAAAGTGCGAAAGGATTGCAAGAAGACTAGCCCCAGAGCTAAGGGAAAAGTCCTATGAAGAGAGGTTAAGGGAAAACGGCCTCACGACACTGGAAGACAGGAGGGTTAGGAGAGACATGATAACGACATATAAAATACTGCGAGGAATTGACAAGGTGGACAGAGACAGGATGTTCCAGATATGAGACACAGCAACGAGGGGTCACAATTGGAACTTGAAGACTCAGATGAGTCAAAGGGATGCTAGGAAGTATTTCTTCAATCAAAGAGTTGTCAGGAAGTGGAATAGTCTGGGAAGTGACATAGTGGAGGCAGGAACCATACATAGTTTTAAAACAAGGTTTGATAAAGCTCATCGAGCAGGGGGAGAGAGGACGTAGTAGCGATCAGCGAAGAGGCGGTACCAGGAGCTATGAATCGACCCCTGCAACCACAAATAGTGAGTACAAATAAATCACACACACACACACACACACACACACACACACACACGGGCAAAGTGTCTATATACAAGTGCCTTTGACAACTGGTAACTACACATACAAACACACACACAGGCCAAGAGCCTATCTAAAAGTGTCTTTGACAAATGGTAACCCCCGACACACAGTCACACACACCCCTCCAACCCCACCACGCACACACCCCCACACACACACACTCACCCACCCACCCACACTCCTCCAGAGATAGAATTCCGTAGTCATAAGAGCATTACCCTCTGCGTTTCGATGAATCCCCTTGTAAGAACCTTTTAGTCAGAGACTTACAGCCTTCAAGAGGACGGCCAAAATTACAAGGTAATATTCCATACGCTTACACGAGCTCCCGATCTTACCTCATTCCCGAAACTCATTATAAAATTCATATTAACGTTGAACTTTATGGGTGGCTGAACAGACCCCTAATTCAGCCATTTTTGATGGGGAGGATATTGGAAAGGGTGATGTGTTATGGAGCCTCGTCTCACGGCTCCTCTAGGGTAAGGCAAAATTGGGGGACTCAAAAGCATTAGAAGGTATTTCGCGTTCGTCAGGCTAGCGTCATCAGTAAGGACGTCGTTGGGTAAGGACGGCATTACTGGTAAGGACTGCGTCAGTCGCTATATGGCATCTTTAGTAAGGCAAACATAGCTCGAATGATTGGTGCTTTTTCTGAAGGTTTAAAATCGTTTTTCAAAGTTGTAGTTTATGGGAAGGCTTGGGTTCTTCGTAAGGCTGACTTCGTCCACGAAGCTACTAGTGTTATTCATAAGAGAGATTTTCCGTTAGTTTTGGATACGCACTTCGGAAAACTACCTTGGAAGAGACATGGATATTACATAATCTTTGACCAGGATCTATGTTAAGTGTCTATCCTCGACTGATATTTGTGGTGTGTGTGTGTGTACTCACCTAGCTGTGGTTGCAGGGTCGATTCACAGCTTCTGGTCCCGCCTCTTCACTGGCCGCTACTGGGTCACTTTCCCCGCGCCATGAGCTTTATCATACCTCTTCTTAAAGCTATGAATGGATCCTGCCTCCACTACATCGCTTCCCAAACTATTCCACTTCTTAGCATATGACTGACTCCACTACTACTACTACTACTACTTCTACTATTACTCCTCCACCGTCCGTCTGCTGGCCTATATATACTCCCTCCTCCTCTTCTTTCTGTTAGTGTGACTTTGTAAATGGTCCAAGTCGGACCGAAACGTCGTCGTAAGCTCCTCTCTTCTATGTGCGGGTTATTTGTGTATTGTTCCGGTCACGGTATTGTGCCTTTTTTGTTATTGAAGGAGCTTTGTCTCTAATTCTTGAACTGTCTTAGTGTCTACACAGTATTCAGTGCGAACTTAGTCTCTGACTAGATGGTATCTGCATTTACTTTTCATGACTGTAATCAGTATAATTATCATTTGTGAGTTGATTAGGTTATATGTGGCACACAAAACAATTAGGTATTACTCTGTCTAATGACTATTACCTCGAGCGGGCAGCAAATATAACTGCAAACATTTTTTATACAGTAAAGATACATGCATATTACACCTCTGGTTTCACCAAATCTCCAGATTTGTAAATAGAAAATGTTTAGTATAAAAATCAAATTATTCTTCCTACAACAGACACTGCTTTGAAAGTAGTAGCTAGCATGTATCACATTCATAATAATAGCTTCGTTTTGCAGTAAGCCTACTGGCCCATGCTTGGCAAACTTTCTCTCGTGTGCTTATCCAACTTTTTTTAAAGCTACCCACAGTACTCGTTTCAAGACACCTGTGACACTGGAACTTGCTATAGGAAACGTTGCTCCTGCTGGAAAGTTTGCAGTATATACAAGAAAACATATATTTGGTGGGGTAGTCCAGTCAACTGATCTCTGTGTACTGTCAGCGTAGCAAAAAGTTTACCAGTTCATCAATTTCTCTACGCTTTTCTCCAGTGTATTTCAATTGTTTCGTTATTTCTTTTATTTTGCATGTATCTTAGTTTATTTACATTTACACTGGTGTGTGTGTGTGTGTGTGTGTGTGTGTGTGTGTGTGTGTGTGTGTCTGTCTGTCTGTATGTCTGTCTGTATGTCTGTCTGTATGTGTCTGTGTCTGTCTGTCTGTTTTGTGCGTTTTTATTTTCTATGTACATTTTTTTTTTACTCAATAGATTTCGTATGCTCGCGAATTATTTACAATGGAGTCGCATTGAAGCCACCGCTATACCCCTGCCGCTAACCGTTATCATCGCTACACAATTCGAGGATCTGCTGGTGCGATAGACTGTCACTGACAGGTCACATCCATCGTGTAAAAGGAATATCCAGCCATGAGGAATAAAAGGGTGGAACATTGGAACGTACGTGGGGTTGTCCTGGTGCTTTGGAGGCGTGAAGCGAAAACTGCTCCCACTGTTGGCACTTCCGTGTTTCTACCTCTGTTTTATGTTTGTGGTTTTTTTTTTGTTCATGCGTGCTTTTGTGGTCTTTATGTGTGCCTCACTTCTTTTTTTGCCCCTTTCTGCTTTGCCTGTTCTTAAAATTACGTGATTTTGTTGAGGTAATTATTTTTTATATGACGACCTGGTATAAATGACTAATGGCGAGCTATATTTACGTCATGTTAAAACTATCGTATGTTACCGTGTTTTTTTTTTTCCAGTTTTTATTTGATCATTATTTGTGTTAATATCCTATATTTTAGAAGGTAAGAATGTTTTTTACCTATGTTTTATAATTATCGCGTTTTAATCGTTTCTTTCTTTCCTTCATGAGCAAGTATACTGTTGCTTCTGACAATTAATGGTCAACAAAAGTCGTGCGGTGAGAGATTAAGGTCAGTGATGCCAGCCTGCGCGCGCACATCAACATATTCGAGTCTCCCAAGGCAGCCCTTACGTGTTTGTCATTAAGTTTATGCCTTTGTTTAACATTCAGAGGCGCATTTTTACCTGCAAAATGTCGTTACCGCGTTTTGTGTCTGAGGAAAGGTGGGTGGGTCTTGGGTGAGTTTTTTTTTGTGTGTTTTGTGTGTTTGTGTATGTGTGTATGTGGGGGGGGTGGAGATTGTCTATCAGAACCTTCAGGTGCCGAGCTTATACTCTCGCTCTCCAACGTCTTTTGTTCATTTAACTCACGATCACACAAACCACCTTCTCATCCATGCATTTCTTGTATATTATAGCCAGGCGTTTGCGGTTTAAAACGGTGGCCGGGATGAGCTATAAACCTAGTCAGGGTCTTTTACAACGTCACTAAGACTTCTCACGCTACCTGCTTCGGCTAGTGTACTTTGCTTGTCTCTTCTCTCTTTATTGTTCTACTGGGAGGATACACGAAGCTGGCGCACGAAGGGGAGAGAGAGAGAGAGAGAGAGAGAGAGAGAGAGAGAGAGAGAGAGTTTCATCTTCGCCATGTGGGAAGCGGATGAGGATAGCCAGCTGCTACCGTCTGGGAAGTGGTATGGAAGAGCCATCTGCTGCTATCAGAATAAAATCAACTTTTCCGGGTAGCCTCCTGCCTCCGTGAATGCTTCTTTATCTCATTATCGGGAACTTTGGCATTAAGATGGTAAACTTTTCAACAAGTTGGGAAACTTTTAAATAAGATGAGAAACCTTTCGAGATGGAAAACCTTTCGTCTACATGGTAAACCTTTCACCGAGAGGGTAAACCTTTTACTGAGATAGTATTCATTTTTCCTGAGATGGTAAATCCTTGAAGAAAATTTTAAAATTTCACCATTTCACTTTTTAATGAACCTTCAACCAAGAAGGTAAACTTTTAAAAACGTTATTCAAAGTTAACAAGCAAAACATATTGCGGACGCAAGACATGGATTGTAGGGTGGATCGGTTAGCAGCCTCAAATTATATTCATTAAACTGGGATAAACACACAGGCCCTTGGGCACATGCCTCCTCTTGTGAATCACAGCAGCAAATCTCAGGATATCACTCCCTCCTACGATTTATTCCTTGCCTTTATCTTCATGAAAGTACTTTTTTTTTTTTGCGTGGAAAACAGGCATCATCACTTTCCTTGAATTCTAGAAAATGGCAACCGCAATCATAGCCGCTGTTTGTGGTGTCTGAACCTTCAAAGGATGGTAAGGAGCCCAGGTTCTTGCACCAGGATCAAAGCTTGGTTGAATTCTCTTAAGTCTAGAAGATATTATGTAGGTGAAAGATGTATTTTTCCCGATAATGTCAAATGTAATCTCCAAACGTCTCTGTCAGAATCGCATACATGTCTCAAAAACCTGTGTGACTATCACTATACTTCCTTGAAGGGGTGAAATACAAAAAAATGATGCTATTTTATCTAGGTCGATGCGTCTGTTCTTAACTTTGAAAGAACACCTGACCTGACTAGGATAAGGCATTGGCTTATGCCGGTGGGAGAATTGGACCTACCTCCCATGGGCCAGTAGGCCTGCTGCAATGATCCTTCTTTCTTATGTTTTTATATTTCACGTGGTGCACTCAGCAGGGCCTCCACACTTCCGAGTCAACTTAGAAAGACTTGAAAAAAAAACATCGAAACTTAGATAAAAAAAATTCTAACCAAATTGAATTCCATCACCAAAAATATGTTGATTTTTCTAGGTCTTCAACTTCCATAATGAGGAATCTACTAACATTTATGCTTGCATTTCCTTAAAAGAAATTTTAGGCAAGATAACCCCACTGTTGCAACTGTTATTACATGAGAATAATCAACAGCAACTTAACCAGAATAAAAGTTAAGATAAAGTCACAGTGACGTGTTTGTTCATATAACAAACACATCTAACGAGGATCAACACAAGAGATCCTACTAAGTCAACTATTAGTTTGATCATCGCCAAAACACAAAAATAGGTGTAACGCTGACAGGTGGCGTTATTTAATATAACTTTTCACTTACAAATAAGCTTTACATAGAACATATCGAACAATGAGAGCAACTGCATCATATAACGGGCATCTCGGGAGGATGCTTAAATACAGCTACGACTGTAATCCTTCCCTTCTCGCTCATGAATTTACCCAGTCTATTTCTTAAACCTACAGATGGCCACCCGCCGGATGCCCTACACATCAATATTTTTTCTCAACGTTCTGCAAAGTTTAAAATATGGAAGCAAATGTAAACACAATATGAATCTAAAAAGACAAAAATTTTGAACTTAACACAAAAGGAAAAAAAAATCCGATCTTGCGCACAAGGGCACAGCCTGGAGAGGAGAAGGACAAAGACAGTTGGAATAAATAATTTAAGCACGCTTGGCGGTGAGAAAAATAAATTCCCAAAAGAAAACAAACTGAAAATGAAGGAAAACAAAGAGGTAGAGCTAACGGGGTACAACTGGAAAAGAAGTTTATGATATGAATTTTACTCTGTTGCCAGCTAACGAGGACTGATTTTTGTTATGTATATGGTTTTGCATCTTGGCAAGGAGAATATTAAGAAGTAATCTCTGTAGATCAAAACATATCCCTTTAATATCTTATGCTAAACACTTATGTTAATACAGTATACAAAGTGTATTGGTTCAACGTTTCTTCTACGAAGAATGTTTAATAATTTTACATTATAATGAGGACCAGAGTATACATTTAAAATTTTCTATGCCATTAGTGTGTGATCATTGTAATTTGTACGAGGGGATTCATTGAAACTGGTTAGATGTACTTGAGAACACTGAAAGATTGGTAAGGGTGTCACGATGCGGAAGGTCAGTTTTATCGTGATAGTCAGGTGCTATTAAAAACACAACAGCTAAGCTGTGGGTGATTAATGAATTTTGGGAAGGCAACCATGCTTTAGGGAGAAACAGATATATATATATATATATATATATATATATATATATATATATATATATATATATATATATATATATATATATATATATATATATATATATATAATAAAATATATGTATATATAATGTCGTGCCGAATAGGTAAAATTGGTCAATTAGCAAGCACTCACTTGAATTTAAGTCCTTTCTAAAATGTTCTCTTATATGTTAAAATATATATTTTTTTCAATTA
This sequence comes from Cherax destructor, assembly GCA_009830355.1. Lineage (NCBI taxonomy): Eukaryota > Metazoa > Arthropoda > Malacostraca > Decapoda > Parastacidae > Cherax > Cherax destructor. Next base: position 11,932 of record WNWK01006804.1, read on the forward strand.
TGTTAATGTAAAAATTAATAATTTTATACCAAAAGAACCTTAGAAAACTTACCTAACCTTATTATAACAAGCAAAATTTAATTTAGCCTAATCCACCTAAATATATTTTAGATAAGTTTACAATAGTTTAATAATAAACACAATGAAATATATTTTTTGCGTTAGGTTCAGAATGATTTTTAGGAAATTATTGCATATATATTCCACTAATTCCATCTACGTTATTCTTTTACCTTTTATTCGTCAAAATTTATTTTCCGTCTCTGATAAAGAATACAAACTTCAATTTCGTCTACAATTTCTGAGAGGATGTCGCCAGAGGATTATCTTAGGATTTGTAAGGAGATGTAAATTAAACGACAGCTTATGAAAAATATAGTTTTTCAATTTTCTTAAATGGTTATTTTGCACACACACACACACAGTGGTGGTAGTGGTGGTGGTAGTGGTGGTGGTAGTGGTAGTGGTGGTGGTAGTGGTGTGGTCGTGGAGGTGTGGGAGTGGTGTGATGGTAGGTGTTTGATAGTGATGGTAATGGTGTGATGGTAGGGTGGTCATGGTGATGGTGGTGATGTTTTACTTACGAAGCACTATAACTGTATAGTTATTCAGTATGTTAAATATATTCCGTTTCCTGCTTTATTGCATTTACACATTTATTAACTTGTTACTGTCAGGACTAATTGCCTCTCATATTACATGAATCGTACTAAACAGCAAATAAAACTATTCAAATTATTTTTTTCACATTCCACAATCTATATTCATCAATAGCTTCATATCGTTGGACGTGTCAGCAAATTTAGACGAAAGGGGAAATAACACCATAGTTTATGCAAATAGAGATGCTGAGTTCTTAGGCAGGCAAGCTACCTTTGGGAAAAATGGAAACCCATATAGGGAAATGGACCCTTATCCTTAAGCACAAGCCACTCGAACCCCACCATTGTATGAAGGTATCCCGTCGTAGGGAAAGAGGGAGGGAAGAGAGGGGAAAGATAATCGTGTAATGTTTCAGAACATTCTCGCCCCAAGAATGATAAGCGTCAACCATGTTCCTACTAGAACTCATTAACGTCAACCATTCTAGTACGAAGAGTGATGAACATTTTTTTCGCATTTTCGTTTCTTTGCCGGTAGGTCTCCTGTCACTGGTCTGTCTTCTCCACATTATTACTCGTTTCTGGCTCCCATTTTTCCTCCTCGTCTAGATTCTATCACCAAGTTTTTATAATTTACTTATTAGTCTATAATATACGTTTACATAGGTTTATGTGACCTAACCTAACTCATCATAACCTAACCCAATTAACCTAACTAAATTAATCATCTTTACTAAAATTTAATTTGGAGAAAGGAAACGTGAAATTATTGAAGAAGAACAATACCAATTACATTCGTTTTAAAATGATAATAGTTGGTGGTGGTGCTAATAACAGTAGCAGTAGTAGTCGTCATAATGCTGGGGTTGATGAATGTGTATTAAGTGGTGGTGGTGGAGACACTAATGAACCGAGGATACATAGGGGAATTTCCTGCTGGCTGACGCATTAAATCCGCCTTCCCGTTGAGAACGACAATAAGACACAAGCATGAATAACGGAGTCAGTGGAATACGTAAGCCATCGCAGGGCACTAATGGGAGATGCGTTGGGGTGAGAGAGCAGAGTATGGGTGGTGTATAGGAGAGGAGGATGAGGGTGGTGGTGGTAGTTATACAGGCTGGTATGGAGGGTGTGGTGGTGGTGTATGTACAGAAGGGTAAGGTTGCTTTGGTGTATGGCGGTGGTGATGGTTGGTAGAGTAGTATGGTGGTGGTGTGGTATAGGGATGTACGGTTGAGAGATCATGGTGATGTGTAACTAAGGAAGCCAGTGTGGTAGTGTTGAGCAGGGGAATGATGGTGACCAGCAGTGATCGTACCTGTGAAGGTAATGGGTACCGGTGGTGGTGTTGGTTGTGGTGATAGGCAGAAGTATTTAAAATAATGATTGTATTGGTGATGGTGACGATGTATGGTGGAAGTGAATGATGGTGGTGGGGATTTTTTGTTGGTAGTACGCTGGTGAGAGGTTCCCTGATAGGTGGTGGTGATGGACAACGGTGGAGGCAGCGGCGGGAGTGACAGGTGAATTTTGGTTGCCGGTGGTAGTGCTGAGTAGAGGTTTGTAGTGTGGCCAGAAATTTTGGTTTCAGCATAAACACACGCACACACAATTAATAAATAATATATATATTATATATATATATATATATATATATATATATATATATATATATATATATATATATATATATATATATATATATATATATATATATAGTATATATATATATAGAGGGAAGTGGAATATTCAAATGACTTCAGGAAGAAATCCAAATATTCTTCCTTGAAGCCTTTTTATCCACTTCTCCGAGGCTATGGGTCCCACAATTTGCACCAGAGGTGGACCCCATCTTTTATATATATATATATATATATATATATATATATATATATATATATATATATATATATATATATATATATATATATATATATATATATATTGTAAGCAAATTTAAAAGATATATTGTGCTGATTATATTTCTGGGAAAGGTGAAGAACTAGTTTCAATATTTATTTCATGTACGACAAAGTCTGTAATTACGTCTGTGAACGTTCGATAGCGTTTTTATACCACAAACATGTCAAACAAAATCTATTCCCAATTTTGCGTACATTCTTGTCAGAGTTATAATCTAACAACACACTTGTGTCTCATGTTCGGTGCCTGCGTTCTAAATGTCCTGTGGTGAACATGCAACAAATTTTTCAATTTTGATAATATTTTTAGTAATACATTTAAATGTTAGTTGTGTGTATACAGTGTTATTGCAGATGTTTAATATAGTATGAATGTGTATCTCGGATGTGCATATACTATCAGTGTGTATATCGTATTAATGGGTAAAGTTGGTGATACGTATATTGTTTTGTATATATATATATATATATATATATATATATATATATATATATATATATATATATATATATATATATATACATATATATATATATATATATATACACATACATATATTGACAGTGAATTTCCAAGTGCTATCGTAATTTCTCATATTATCGAGGAACTTGACAACGTGAGAAATCACGAACGCGCTTGGAAATTCACTTTTTTTTTCTCAGTCGTTATTTTGCATAGTGTACTGTGCACACCTTTTTCTTCCTGTGACGGTAGGGTAAGAGCATATGGATACACAAACGATCTAAGAACTAGGCCTCTAAGGGTTAACAGGAGTACATCTGGATTTAGATCGTAGGAGTGTATGTATGTTTATATGTACGTATTTGTCTTAGATAATTATTTTATTCATTCTTTCCCACTCAAGTTATTTGAGTTATTACCAGTAATGTATGTGTGCTTGACTGACTAGAATTGGCCAGTTTCTTCATAATATTAAAGTCAGTTCACTGTTACATTCCTTCATTGAATACTACCTACGACTTAAGTATCAAAGTGACAAGAGTGTTCATGCCCCAAAAAATTGACGTTGCCCATGTTTTTTACAGTTTTTCCAAACGAAATATTGGGATGAAAACAAATAATCATAATATAGGAGTCGAGGACACAAAATTTCCTACTGCAAAATATAATAATAGTTCATTTAATAGTCATTCAGACATTTCCTTCTTTACTCTCATTATTATTATTTATATATTCATGGGGAAAGCGCTAAACACGTACAGGTCATACAGTGTCTGGGGAATGGAAGGTTATCAGATTCGATCAAAGGAGAGCTCCAATTCCTTGAATCAAGAGCCCTTCGCTAGCATCCTCCCAATGCCCCTTCACCTTTCTAAGAGATGGTTTCTGGTGTGCAGACAAGCCTGAGGTGGAGCTGGCGCTGGGTCGAGCGTTGGATCCCCAGAGCATCAAGGAAGGTGATGACGTATACTTCGACTGCACTATCCATGCTAATCCACTCGCCCACCGCGTCACCTGGTACCATAATGTGAGTATCTAGCAATCTTTATATACCTATATATCTATACATCAACTGTATACAGCTCTACGTCTAAATACCTGTCTATAAATCTTTGTGTCTATATGTGCATGCCTACATTGGATGTCTATAAATCTTTGTCAGAATATCTGAAAGTCTATAGATCTACACTCAATGGTCACTTTATTAGGTACATCCTTCTAGTAGTGGGTAGGCCCACTTTTTGCTCCCAGAAGAGCCTGAATTCTTCGTTGTATGGATTCAAGGTACTGGAAACATTCCTTAAAGATTCTAGTTCATGTTAACATGACAGCATCACGCAGTTGCTACAGATTTGTCGGCTGCACATTCTATCACGTCCCAAATGTTTGCGCCAAACTCTGGTCCTACCATCTCTATGTCGCATCAGAAATCGCTATTCGTCAAAGCAGGCGACGTTTTTCTAATTCAGCTGTCCAGCTTTGGTACGACTGGAACCACTTTAGACTCATTTTCTTGTTCTTAGCTGACAGGAGTGGAACCTGGTGTGTCCTGCTGATGTAGCTCATCCACTCCAAGGTTCGTCGTGTTGTGCGTTCAGAGGTGATGCTTTTCTGCATAATACTGTTGTAACGAATTGTTATTTGAGTTTCTGCCAATTTCCTGCCGGCATGAACCAGTCTGGCCATTGTCCTCTGACCTCTTAATAATAAAGCGTTTTCGCCCACAGACCTGCTGCTTACTACATGTTTTGCGTTTCTCACACCATTTTCTGTAAACTCTAGACACGGTGGTGTGTGATAATTCCAGGAGATCAGCAGGTTCTGAGATACTCAAACAATCATGACTGGTTGAAACTCACTTAGATCACACTTATTCCCGATTCTGGTTGTTCTGAAAAACAAATGAGCCTCATAACCATGTCTGATTGCTTTCAGAACTGAAATGCTGCCACGTGATTGGTTAATTAGAGATTTGCATTACCGAGCAAGTGTACCTAATAAAGTGAGAACCGAGTACATTTTTTCTGTCTATATACTATAAATTATCTATATGAAACTAATTCATTCTCTCTCTCTCTCTCTCTCTCTCTCTCTCTCTCTCTCTCTCTCTCTCTCTCTTCCTTTTAAATCGTGATCATTCAGACACACTGACTCACATATACTTCCATGATCATTTCTTGGCAGTCACCCACAGAAGATCTCCTCTAACCTTCACCCCTCTCACCTACCTGAGCTGGGTCACCTTCACTTGGTTGTGGTGAGTCAGTTTGCTCTGGCTGGGTGAGCTGATTACCGTCTCTCAAACAGAATTTTCTTCGATTTAAATAGAAAGGATTATTTCATTCTTCAAAATTTCTGCATTGCGAACCCCGAAGGGTGAGGAACTTTTTACGAATTAAATAATTCTCCTCTGTTGCTCAAGCTCGCATGAGTAGTGGAAGCGTGTGTGGTGGAAGTGTAATGGTAGCGTGTGTGTAGTGGAAGTGTAATGGTAGCGTGTGTGTAGTGGAAGTGTAATGGTAGCGTGTGTGTAGTGGAAGTGTAATGGTAGCGTGTGTGTAGTGGAAGTGTAATGGTAGCGTGTGTGTAGTGGAAGTGTAGTGGTAACGTGTGTAGTGGAAGTGTAATGGTAGCGTGTGTGTAGTGGAAGTGTAGTGGTAACGTGTGTAGTGGAAGTGTAATGGTAGCGTGTGTGTAGTGGAAGTGTAATGGTAGCGTGTGTGGTGGAAGTGTAATGGTAGCGTGTGTGTAGTGGAAGTGTAGTGGAACGTGTGTAGTGGAAGGTAATGGTAGCGTGTGTAGTGGAAGTGTATGGTAAGCGTGTGTGAGTGGAAGTGTATGGTAGCGTGTGTAGTGGAAGTGTAATGGTAGCGTGTGTGTAGTGGAAGTGTATGGAGCGGTGTGGTGAGTGAATGGTAGTGTGAGAAGTGTAGTGGTGTGTGTGGAAGTGTAAGTGAGCGTGTGTGTAGTGGAAGTGTAGTGGAGCGTGTGTAGTGGAAGTGTAATGGTAGCGTGTGTGTAGTGGAAGTGTAATGGTAGCGTGTGTGTAGTGGAAGTGTAATGGTAGCGTGTGTGTAGTGGAAGTGTAATGGTAGCGTGTGTGTAGTGGAAGTGTAATGGTAGCGTGTGTGTAGTGGAAGGTAATGGAGCGTGTGTGTAGTGAGTGTAATGGAGCGTGTGTGTAGTGGAAGTGTATGGAGCGTGTGTGAGTGGAAGTGTAATGGAGCGTGTGTGAGTGAAGTGTAATGGAGCGTGTGTAGTGGAAGTGTAATGGAGCGTGTGTGGAGTGAGAAGCTGTGTAGTGAGTGATGTAGCGTGTGTGTGAAGTGTAATGGAGCGGTGTGTGTGGAAGTGTAATGGAAGCGTGTGTAGTGGAAGTGAATGGAGCGTGTGTGTGGAAGTGTAGTGGAAGCGTGTGTGGGTGGAGTGTAGTGAGAAGCTGTGTGTGAGTGGAAGGTAGTGGAAGCGTGTGTGGTGGAAGTGTAGTGGAAGCGTGTGTGGTGGAAGTGTAGTGGAAGCGTGTGTGGTGGAAGTGTAGTGGAAGCGTGTGTGGTGGAAGTGTAGTGGAAGCGTGTGTGGTGGAAGTGTAGTAGAAGCGTGTGTGGTGGAGTGGAAGCGTGTGTGGTGGAAGTGTAGTGAAGCGTGTGTGTGGAAGGTAGTGAAGCGTGTGTGGTGAGGAAGTGGAGTGGAAGCGTGTGTGGTGGAAGTGAGTGAAGGTGTGTGGTGGAAGTGGAGTGGAAGCGTGTGTGGTGGAAGTGGAGTGGAAGCGTGTGTGGTGGAAGTGTAGTGGAAGCGTGTGTGGTGGAAGTGGAGTGGAAGCGTGTGTGGTGGAAGTGTAGTGGAAGCGTGTGTGTGGTGGAAGTGTAGTGGAAGCGTGTGTGTGGTGGAAGTGTAGTGGAAGCGTGTGTGGTGAAGGAGTGGAAGCGTGTGTGGTGGAAGTGAGTCAGCGTGTGTGTGGAAGTGAGTGGAAGCGTGTGTGTGGTGGAAGTGTAGTGGAAGCGTGTGTGGTGGAAGTGTAGTGGAAGCGTGTGTGGTGGAAGTGTAGTGGAAGCGTGTGTGTGGTGGAAGTGTAGTGGAAGCGTGTGTGGTGGAAGTGTAGTGGAAGCTGTGTGTGGTGAAGTGAGTGGAAGCGTGTGGTGGTGAAGTGATGGAAGCGTGTGTGGTGGAAGTGTAGTGGAAGCGTGTGTGGTGGAAGTGTAGTGGAAGCGTGTGTGGTGGAAGTGTAGTGGAAGCGTGTGTGGTGGAAGTGTAGTAGAAGCGTGTGTGTGGTGGAAGGAGTAAGCGTGGTGTGGAAGTGAGTGAAGCGTGTGTGGTGGAAGTGAGTGAAGCGTGTGGGAAGTGGAGTGAAGGTGTGTGTGAAGTGGAGTGGAAGCGTGTGGTGGAAGTGTAGTGGAAGCGTGTGTGGTGGAAGGTGAGTGGAAGCGTGATGTGGTGGAGTGGAGTAAAGCGTGTGTGGTGGAGAGTGGAGTGGAAGGTGCGTGGTGGAAGGAGGGAAGCGGTGTGGTGAATGAGGTGAAGCGTGTGGTGGTGAAGGCTTGTAGACGTGAATGGTGGTGGTAGTGGTAAGCGGTGTGGTGGAATGGAGTGGAAGCGTGTGGTGGAAGTGTAGTGGAAGCGTGTGGGGAGTGAGTGGAAGCGTGGTGGTGGAAGTGATGAAGCTGTGTGTGAGTGGAGAGCGTGTGTGTGGTGGAGTGAGTAAGCGTGTGGTGAGTGATGGAGTGGAGTGATGGAATGGGAGTGCTGGTGGTAAGTGAGGAAGCGTGGTGTGGGGTAGTGATAGCGTGTGTGGTGGAAGTGATGGAGCGTGTGGTGGAAGGTAGTGGAAGGTGTGTGGTGGAAGGAGTGAAGCGTGTGGTGGAAGTGAGTGGAAGCGATGGTGGAAGTGAGTGGACGTGTGTGTGTGGAAGTGGAGGAAGGGTGTGGGGAATGATGCAAGCGTGTGTGGTGGAAGTGGATGAGCGTGTGGTGGGAAGTGGAGTGAAGCGGTGTGGTGAAGTGAGTGAAGCTGGTGTGAGTAGTGAAGCGTGTGGGGGTGGAAGGTAGTGAAGCGTGTGGTGAGTGAGCTGTGTGTGGAAGCGTGTGTGTGGTGGAAGTGTAGTAGAGCGTGTGGTGGTGGAAGTGAGTGAAGCGTGTGGTGGAAGTGGAGTGAAGCGTGTGTGTGGTGGAAGTGGATGGAAGCGTGTGTGTGGTGGAAGTGAGTGGAAGGTGTGGTGGAGAGTGGTGTGTGGTGGAAGTAGTGGAAGCTGTGTGGTGGAAGTGTAGTGGAAGCGTGTGTGGTGGAAGTGTAGTGGAAGCGTGTGTGGTGAAAGTGTAGTGGAAGTGTGTGTGTTGTGGAAGTGGAGTGAAAGCGTGTGTGGTGGAAGTGTAGTGGAAGCGTGTGTGGTGGAAGTGTAGTGGAAGCGTGTGTGGTGGAAGTGGAGTGGAAATGTGTTTTTCGCCACCAAAGAGCCTGCTGCACTTACGACCACCTTAATTAACGTTACGACATGTAAGACAAAATGACACAAGATTCTCTCTCACACACACACACACACACACACACAACTTGAGGTTTAAGGAAGTATTCACAATGGAGGAAGGAAGGCAGCTGGGTAGACAGGACGGGGATCGTCACCAACAAGGGATGTACCAAGTGCTAGAGGGCATACACACAACTGAGGAGGAAGTGAAGCAGTTACTCAGTGACCTCGATACCTCAAAGGCGATGGGTCCGGACAATATCTTCCCGTGGGTTCTTCGGGAAGGAGCTCAGGTACTGGGTGTACCACTTACCATAATATTCAACACATCCCTTGAAACTGGGCAGCTACCTGAAGTATGGAAGAAGGCCAACGTAGTTCCCATTTTTAAAAAAGGAGACAGAAAAGAGGCACTAAACTATAGACCGGTGTCACTTACGTGTATAGTGTGCAAAGTCCTGGAGAAAATCATCAGGAAAAGAATGGTGGAACACCTTGAGCTGAACAGGATAATAAACACCAGACAGCATGGATTCCGGGAAGGCAAATCCTGTGTAACAAACCTCCTAGAGTTCTATGATAAAGTAACAGAGGTAAGGCAGGAGAGAGAAGGGTGGGTTGATTGCATTTTCCTGGACTGCAGGAAGGCCTTCGACACAGTTCCTCACATGAGATTAGTAAAGAAGTTGGAAGAACAAGCAGGTATAACAGGAAGGGCACTGGAATGGATCAGGGAATACCTCAAAGGGAGGCAGCAACGGGTCATGGTGCGTGGTGAGGTATCACAGTGGGCGCCTGTGACGAGCGGTGTACCGCAGGGGTCAGTCCTAGGACCAGTGTTATTCCTGGTATATGTAAATGACATGACGGACGGGATAGACTCAGAAGTGTGTCTATTCACGGATGATGTAAAAATAATGAGGAGAATCACATCGGAAGAGGACCAGGCAGAGCTGCAAACAGACCTGGACAAGCTCGACATCTGGTCTAGCAACTGGCTTCTCGAATTCAATTCCTCCAAATGAAAGTCATGAGGATCGGAGAAGGGCAAAGAAGACCGCTGACAGAGTACAAACTAGGCGGACAAAGGCTACAAACCTCGGCAAAGGAGAAAGACCTTGGAGTGAGTATAACGCCAAACACGTCTCCGGAGGCACACATCAACCAGATAACTGCGGCAGCATATGGGCGATTGGCAAACCTAAGATTAGCGTTCCGTTACCTTAACAAGGAATCGTTCAAGACACTGTATACCGTGTACGTCAGGCCCATACTAGAATATGCAGCACCAGTCTGGAACCCACACCTGGTCAAACACGTAAAGAAACTAGAGAAAGTGCAAAGGTTTGCGACAAGGTTAGTTCCACAACTCAGGGGTCTGTCTTATGAAGAAAGGTTGAGGGAGATAGGACTAACAACACTGGAGGAAAGAAGGGTCAGAGGAGACATGATAACGACATACAAAATACTGCGGGGAATTGACAAGGTAGACAGTGACAGGATGTTCCAGAGAGGGAACACGGAAACAAGGGGACACAACTGGAAGCTGAAGACTCAGATGAGTCAAAGGGATGTTAGGAAGTATTTCTTCAGCCACAGAGTAGTCAGGAAGTGGAATAGTCTAGAGAAAGATATAGTGGAGGCAGAAACCATACATAGTTTTAAGACAAGGTATGATAAAGCTCATGGAGCAGGGATAGCAGAGACCCAGTAGCAGACAGCGAAGAGGCGGGGCCAGGAGCTGAGTCTCGACCCCTGCAACCACAATTAGGTGAGTACAATTAGGTGAGTACACACACACACACACACACACAAAGAAAGGACGGAAGGAATAGACTCCGAAGTGTCCCTGTTTGCAGATGATGTGAAGTTGATGAGAAGAATTCATTCGGACGAGGACCAGGCAGAACTACAAAAGGATCTGGACAGGCTGCAAGCCTGGTCCAACAACTGGCTCCTAGAGTTCAACCCCACCAAGTGCAAAGTCATGAAGATTGGGGAAGGGCAAAGAAGACCGCAGACGGAGTACAGTCTAGGGGCCAGAGACTGCAAACCTCAGTCAAGGAAAAATATCTTGGGGTGTGTATAACACCAGGAACATCTGAGGCGCACATCAACCAAATAACTGCTGCAGCATATGGGCGCCTAGCAAACCTAAGAACAGCATTCCGACATCTTAATAAAGAATCGTGCAGGACCCTGTATACTGTGTACGTTAGGCCCATACTGGAGTATGCAACACCAGTTTGGAACCCACACCTAGCCAAGCATGTGAAGAAGCTCGAGAAAGTGCAAAGGTTTGCAACAAGACTAGTCCCGGAGCTAAGGGGTATGACCTATGAGGAGAGGTTAAGGGAAATTGACCTGACGACACTGGAGGACAGGAGAGATAGGGGGGATATGATAACAACATATAAGATACTGAGAGGAATTGACAAAGTGGACAAAGACAGAATGTTCCAGAGATGGGACACAGAAACAAGGGGACACAGTTGGAAGTTGAAGACTCATATGAATCACAGAGTGTGTGTGTGTGTGATGTGGTGTGTACTCCTGTGTACCCACCTAGTTGTGGTGCAGGGTCGAGTTAGCTTGGCCCCGCCTCTTCACTGCCGCTACTGGTCACTGTCATAGCTATCATACCTCTGCTTAAGTATTATAGAGCCTGCCTCACTCATCGCTTCCTAACTATCCACTTCCGACTATTGTGACTGAAGAAATACTTCCTAACGAAGTATTTCTTCAGTCACAGAGTAGTCGGGAAGTGGAATAGTTTAGGAAGCGATGTAGTGGAGGCAGGCTCTATACATAACTTTAAGCAGAGGTATGATAAAGCTTATGACGCAGGGAGAGTGACCCAGTAGCGGCCAGTGAAGAGGCGGGGCCAGAAGCTATAACTCGACCCCTGCAACCACAACTAGGTGGGTACAACTAGGTGAGTACACACACACACACACACACACACACACACACCTACCTTTCCCAGCGTTACAAATGAGCTGTATTAGCTCCACCGCGCACATTTTCGACGTCCCATTCACGGTGCGTTAGTGGTCACAAATTACCTGCAAAAGCCTGCTATAGGTCAACATTAATACTCGGCGAGCCCGCCTGCACCCCGCCAGGGCCACAGGATATCGGGGACCTTATTAACAAATGTTTGCGCGAGTTATTTTAACGGTCGCTAGCGTGGGCTGGAATAATACATCAAACTAACTTGATCCACAGACGGACCCTAACTACGAACATTAACAGTGATGGGAAGAATTGAATGAGGAAGCAATCAATAAGGTCGTATATATTATCGAGTTAATGTTGCTATTAGTCTTCCATTAACTAACAAGAATTTTAAGCTCACCGTGTCGATGCTGCATGATTGATAGATTTGATATATGTATATACATGTCTTTTACAGATCTGTAAATGAGTATTTTGATTTAAGTTGTTTGCTCTCGTTTTTAATCCTCTTTTCTCCTTTTTTTTATTCTTCGCCGATTTTCTACAATGCCTTTCAGTAAAACAACACTTTAATTTCGAATTGTAGAAGGTGCTCCCAATAACTTTAATGTTTAAAGATTTTTTGTCATTTTTCAATTTATCGCCAGTTAACTTTTCTGTAATGAAGTCCCAATCCAGTTTCCGTCGTGGATAACTCGGTACTTCTGTACAATCTTAAAAACCAGGATAATATCGATATTTTTCATTTTTATCACCATGTATTTCTTTCTTTACTACCATTTTGGGTTTATGAAACAGTTTCCATGTCAACAAAGCTGTTTGCAGATAAAATCAACTTTATGTAAAGTATATGTGTATCTGTTTGCAGCTACATAGGAAGAACATTCCTCTTGGTGTCTTCTAGGTGTGCCGTACCTATACATTTTACACCCTCCTGGTCATTTGTAGGGCCATGAACCCTGAGTCTAAATACATATTTGTAATTATCTATTTGATTTGATGTTGGGCGAGTTGTACCTCTTGGTGCTGACGCGGAACAGCCTTCTCATGTGTAGTTTTGAATTTCTGCAAGGAGACCGCATCGTCTTGTCATTCTTCAGTTCATCCCACATTTTTACTTTATGTTGAACATTGGTGTGTATCATATCTAAAAGAACTCTCTTGTCCTTATAGCATCCATGCCAAAGAGCCTATTTTGCCCTACCCTAACTGTGCATAGGAGTATTCTATATGTATTTATGATTTCCTCTGTGTTCTTAAAAATTAGTTCCGGTGAGTTGTATATTAAGGCCCAAGGAGCTTGAATACACTAATTGTATGCTGCAGGAGCTCTTCAGTGGCGCTTGGATCATTTATTAAATAGCTCTAGCAGAAATAGAACAAATGAGAAAGACACTATTATTCTAGTGAAAAATCTCTCATTATATGTCTGCTTACGCCATCCTGAGATATGGTTAGTTTTCAATTTGCAGAACAATTCTTAAAAGAGCTGCAACAGTGAGATTACAGGTTTATAAGGAAGTTCTAGTAGTGATGCTGGAAGTCTTCATTGGCCCAAGTAACCTTTACGCGAGAGCTGCAGCTATGATATTGCAAGTTTTCAATGGTGAATGAATCTTTAAAAAGAGCTGCAGCTGTTCTTTTGCAAGACGTCAGTTTTTATTGATGTGACAACTATTTATACGTTCTTGCAACTCCCTGGCTAATGAACGTGGAATGAAATGGGTGGTTTTACAAAGTGCTTTTGACCTATAAGATCAATCAACACTTTTGACAGCAAATGGTATATACAGCCACTCACACTAACACTCATAAGTCAAAGCCATAATACAATAATGGTGCATACACGTATCCAGTGTGAGAAATTGCTTCCTGGAATCTCTCTCACAATCTCTATCCTTGTCAGTGATTCAAACTTAATCTGGACAGCGTTCATTGCTGTTACCCACTTAAAAATTCATACCCGAATTTTGACCTGCTAGTGTGTAATTGCACAGCATGTCACCGTGCATAAATTTACTTTGCCGAAAATACGGAGGTTTCTTACATGGCCTGCTACATTTAAAATCTGAACAGGCGCTGAAGTTGTGTAAATGAGAAAGATGAGACACTGAGAAGACTTTATACCAAGTCCCTGTTTCTGCATATCTTCATGATATTGTTTAACAATAGATAACTTCAGGTTTGCCAATTTAGCTTCCACTTACACCAAATTAGGAAAGTGTTCCTTCCAGCAAGGAGGCAGGTGTCCCTACCAGCATTCTTATGGATAAGCACAAGGAATCCCAAGTCTTCATTGACTTCTTATAAGGTAACATTCTATGGTGATAAATGTCAGCATTAGCCGAAGGAGAACACCATTTCCTTTATGGTCAATTAAGGCAGACATGGATTTAACCAGTACTCAGGCCGCTATAGGGCAAATTAATACTGACATCAGTTCCATTAGCAAACCGTCTTATACTGGCTTCACTGACACTCAGGTAGGGTCAAATTGTTGGGTTAAGTATTGCTAACAGTGGGTTTACTAACGTGCTGGTGCTTGCTCTCCTCCAGGGTGACTTGCTGGAGACAAACAAGAGTGCGGGTCTCCTCATCTCAGATCAGAGTCTGGTGCTGCAGAAGGTTAAGCGTGGGCGAGCGGGCGAGTACACATGTGCCGCCCACAACTTGGAGGGCCAAGGGCTCAGCAACGCAGTCAAACTCAACGTCATGTGTAAGTCTGTACCGATGTCCTTTCCAACCAACATTCTTTTTCCTCTTATACCTTTCGTTTATTTCTATGAGCTCTGTCTGCCCACCACTGTTGCTGACACCTTACTGTAATCTCTACTATTTTTAACTAGTGTTTCCTTACCGAGCCTCTACCCTTCAGTCTGCTTCTATTCCTGCCACCAACAATCTTAGTTCCAATACAACAGCCTACACCCTCCTTTTCCTTCCTCACTGCCATCAAAACCACTGTCCCTGTTATCACCACCACCACCACCACTAAAACCCTCACCACCACTTTTCTCCAACAACGTCTTCTCTCTCTCCACTACCTCTTCCTTATCTCATATATCCCCCATTACCAACCCGGCGGAACTTCCCCTTTCCTCCTCTTTTACTAACTATGATACTATTTCAGCCACCTCTCTCCTTTTTCCTCTTTCCCATTACGGCCATTTTCTCAGTTTTCTTCTTGCCTCTCTACCATATTTGTGGCTTTTTCTTTCAAACAACTTCCATCATTAAGCAGATCAATCGTTTCATTTCGTCATCAAAATGACTTGAGAGTCGAACCAAAACGGTTTCGTTACACATTATTTACATTAAATTATCTTCAATATTAAGAGTCAATCAGTCTTAACGATGATTAGTTTTTACGTTTCACTATTATGACAGTCCCAAGCATAAGCTAATTCTTGTAATCACTACTACCCAGGACGACTTTTAAGTACTACTAGAAAATAATAATAAATAATAATAATAGCTATAAGATCAGAAAAATAATAATGCTAATAACAATAAACAATTAATAAAGCAATAATAAGAATAAGTACACAAAGCTCTAAGGGTGATTTGGATATCAGAAGAAATTCATTGTTTTAACTATCTTAAGAACAAAGGCAAGGCAAGAGAATAATGAGACACATTAAGCGGGGTTATGGTGTTTTACCGGAAGCCATTTCGTCTATTAGGAACTTTATCAATTCATAGAGAACTAAACATGAGGTTTATATATATATATATATATATATATATATATATATATATATATATATACATATATATATACATATATATATATATATATATATATTTTTTTTTTTTTTTTCCAACAAGTCGGCCGTCTCCCACCGAGGCAGGGTGACCCAAAAAGAAAGAAAATCCCCAAAAAGAAAATACTTTCATCATCATTCAACACTATCCCCACACATACATAATCACTGTCTTTGCAGAGGAGCTCAGATACGACAGCTGAGAATTGTCCCTCCCAGCTGTCACTATCCCAGACCCCTCCTTTAAAGTGCAGGCATTGTACTTCCCATTTCCAGGACTCAAGTCCAACTAAATCAATTAACTGGTTTCCCTGAATCCCTTCACACAATGTTACCCTGCTTACACTCCAACAGATCGTCATGTCCCAAAAACCATTCGTCTCCATTCACTCCTATCTAACACGCTCACACATGCTTGCTGGAAGTCCAAGCCCCTCGCCCACAATACCTCCTTTACCCCTTCCCTCCAACCTATTCTAGGACGACCCTACCCCGCCTTCCTTCCCCTACAGATTTATACGCTCTCCAAGTCATTCTACTTTGATCCATTCTCTCTAAATGACCAAACCACCTCAACAACCCTTCTTCAGCCCTCTGAGAAATACTTTTAGTAACTCCACACCTTCTCCTAATTTCCACATTCCGAATTTTCTGCATAATATTTACACCACACATTGCCCTTAGACAGAACATCTCCACTGCCTCCAGCCTCCTCCTCGCTGCAGCATTTGCAACCCAAAATCGAAGCATGAAATTCACTGGATTCAGACGTGCCCTTAGTTCTGAAGCATAGGATTCATGGGTTCGAACAGTAGCTTGAGACCCAGTCTTTCATTCCTGTTTCGCTATAGGTGATATATATATATATATATATATATATATATATATATATATATATATATATATATATATATATATATATATATATATATATATATATATATATATATATATATGCAATACAAACGCAGACAGGTGATCTTAACAGGTCAAGACAGGCCGCGGGGATGGAAATTTAGATGTGTGAAAGATCTTGAGCTGAAGATTACAATAATATAGTAATAAAAAAACACAATGAAATATATTTTTTTCGTTAGGTTCAGAATGATTTTTGCGAGATAATGGCATACACAAATTTTCGCTTGCCTTATTCGGCAAGTTTTATCTATTCAGCACATATTATATACATACATACACACACAATATATATATATATATATATATATATATATATATATATATATATATATATATATATATATATATATGTCGTGCCGATTAGGTAAAACTTGCAATTTTGGCTTAAATAGCAACTCTCATCTTGCCATATATGACAAGCGAAAATTTGTGTATGCAATAATTTCGCAAAAATCATTCTGAACCTAACGAAAAAAATATATTTCATTGTGTTTATTTATTATTAAATTATTGTAAACGTATTTAAAATATATTTAGTTGGGTTAGGCTAAATTAAATTGCGCTTGTTATAATAAGGTTAGGTAAGTTTTGTAAGATTCTTTTGGTGCAAAATTATAAATTTTTACATTAACATAAGTAAAAAAAATATATCTTCAAACGTATAAGAGAAAATTTTAGAAAGGACTTAATTTTAAGTGAGTTCTTGCTAATTGACCAGTTTTACCTAATCGGCACGACAAATATATATATACGTATATATATATATATATATATACGTATATATATATATATATATATATATATATATATATATATATATATATATATATATATATATATATATATATAAGACAAAAAAGTCTGAGCAACAGCCAGGCAGTATGTTGACAGGAATTGTAAAAAATAACTCATAGCGCCTAATGGTGATAACAAGGTCTCACCTCCTCCGTATTACAAGCTATGAAGTGTACCTGCGCTCTTCAAGGATGTGCCTTGATGCTGGCGAAGGGCTCTTGATCCTCTTCCATGAACTAATCCGGTTTACGCTCCATTTCCCAGGGGCTGGACGACCCTTAGCCATTTAGCACTTTTAATAGCTACATTAATAATCATATGAAGCCATAATGTCGGCCATCTTCATGCATTCCGTTTGAAGAGTTTTTCATATACATTATGTATGACGTTTTGTGTTTTCAGTTACTCAGAGGAAGATACGATAATGTTGTACCATAACTACAAAAATAAATTACTTTTTTCTGAAAAAATACATCATAATGTCTAAACTGGAACAATTCGCAATTTATTCACAAATTGTAAAAGGCATAAGACGTATTGGTCCGACTAGTCAGGAAATAGTCTAAGGCAGAATGAAACGTATTGTTTAATCTCTGTCTTTTGGTTATGATTTTCTTTCTTTACTTATTTTATATTTGTGGGATAGTATTTGTGTTCTGTTTGTGTTACTAATATTTGTTTATTGCGTGAATTTACACTGGATGCTTTTGTTAGTGTTTTGTTTGCACTTTTCTAAACGAGAGCACTGAATGATCTCCCAGATTAAAGAACTCTTTAAATGTCAAACTTTCCTTCCTACCTTCTTTATCAACTAAGAATGTAAGCACTTGTGTAGGAATATATTGACTATGGTTGTAACAGATATATCTATCTCATTAATCCTCTTGTGTGGCGACCAAATCTACTCAATGCCTCGAGTTAGACGCCATTACTCCTAATTATTCCAGCTGATCCCCTCTTTGATGATACAAGTGAAGTGAGGCTTTGTCTGGACGACACGATACAGGGAGCTCATATTGACTGAGTAAAACGATGTAATGGTTGAAAGATGATACGAGACTAAGTTAAGGCAGATATTAAACTGGAAAGAATTGTGGTTGAGGAACGCTTCAGGGTAAAGTGAAAACTGAATGATGACGATTTACGAGGGAGGGAGAGGGATATATATATATATATATATATATATATATATATATATATATATATATATATATATATATATATATTATATATATATATATATATATGTATATATATATATATATGTATATATATATATGTCGTGCCGATTAGGTAAAACTTGGGATTTTGGCTTAAATAGCAACGCTCACCTTGCCATATAAGACAAGTGAAAATTTGTGTATGCAATAATTTCGCCAAAATCATTCTGAACATAACGAAAAAAATATATTTCATTGTGTTTGTTTATTATTAAATTAATGTTACCGTATCTAAAATATATTTAGTTGGGTTAGGCTAAATTAAATTGCGCTTGTTGTAATAAGGTTAGGTAGGTTTTCAAAGTTTCTCTTGGTACAAAATTATAAATTCTTACATTACCATAAATGAAAAAAAATATATCTTTAAACATATAAGAGAAAATTTTAGAAACGACTTAATTTTAGATGAGTTCTTGCTAATTGACCAGTTTTACCTAATCGGCACGACATATATATATATATATATATATATATATATATATATATATATATATATATATATATTATGTATGTATGTGTTTTGTGTGTGTGTGTGTGTGTGTGTCTGTGTGTGTCTGTGTGTGTGTTTGTTTGTGAGAGAGAGAGAGAGAGAGAGAGAGAGAGAGAGAGAGAGAGAGAGAGAGAAAGAGAGAATCTCCATGGGGAAGTAGGACAGAATTATTCCTCCGTAAGCTATGCGTGTCGTAAGGGGCTACTAAAATCCCGGGAGCAAGGGGCTAGTAACCCCTTATCCTGTATACATCACGAAATTTAAAAAGATAAATTTTCATTTTTCTTTTTAGGTCACCCAGCCTCGGTGGGATATGAGAGAGAGAGAGAGAGAGAGAGAGAGAGAGAGAGAGAGAGAGAGAGAGAGAGATTCAGCAAGACATGACGTTGGCATGAAGCCAAGTTAAGGCTGATAAGTGACTAATTTGCAGCTGAATGACGGTGATTCGCGAGGTAAAAAAAAAAATCAAAATGATACCAACATCAAGTTAGGCATAATCGCAGTGTCACGAGCCTCTGATAAGATCGGCATGATACTTACTACCCAGCTATGGGCAGGCTAGATTAACCTGGAAACGAGGCTGGATATTGAATACTGAGCTTGGTCATAATACTGAGCAACCTGCAAGGGAAGGAGGACTCTGCACAACCAGTTGGACTGTGCAGGGCCTCTCTGAAACTTGCTCTTCCGGATTGATCGGGAATCATGAAGAGACGTCCATAAAGATTGCTCCGCGAGACGTAGCTGCAAACATTCAAGACAAGCAAAAAAAAAAAAAAAAAAAAAAAAAAAAAAAACAGATCTCAGGCGTGTTCTTTCTTCAACAGTCGCCCCGGTATGCAGCTCCCCCGGCAGGAGAACACAGGGGGTGGCCAGGATGGAGAGTGCCAAGGTGGTGTGCCAGGTGGAGGCTTTCCCTCCTCAGGTGAGTAGAGTATTTCATTCCTCTCCTTCAGATATGCATCCACTGCGTAAATTTTAGGGATTTGCTTTCCCCTCAAACCTGTACTCATATCTCTCGCGTAATACCTTCCATTCTTTCGTCAAGTGAGCATTTTCTTCACCCTTCTAAGCATGGAATCACAAGTAGGCGTATTTCACAAGTAAGCGGGTACTTCCCTTTCCCTTAAGGTGAGATGTTCTCTCTTCCAGGTAAGTAATATCCTCTCACCTCGCCGTAAGAGGAGATTTATTCTTGATAGGTGAGAGTTTTATTCTCCCTTCTTCATCCTTTCCCCTTCAACGTCCTCCCTTCTCTTCACACCTTTTCCCTCCACCAGCTTCTGGTAAATGTTTTCCTAAACACAGGTCTCTTCCTAACCTTCACTTCCTCGTGCAGAAAGGTACCTACCTAAACAAGTGAACCCCTCCACCGTGCCCTCACAACTTTCGCAAGGAACTTCTCACTTCAGGAGAGCCCATCACCTTATCTTCTGTCCCACAAGTAAGACTGAACTTCTCTTTTCTCGTGAGTACCTTCAACGTTTACCCCATCCCTCCTACAGCATCGGGCCTCCCCCTTCAGGTGAGTCATTCTGTCCTCTCTTCCTGCCTCTGGCATAAAGGAGTTTCCCTTCACATCTAAGTCCTTCAGTATATGTAGCAGATATGGCCACGCTTTGGCTCGTGAGCCTCACGCGACTCGGTTTACTCATTCAGTGCAGCTCATGAAACAATATCCAGATCAGCAATTAAAGCTGGATATTGTCTCCCGAGCTGCGTTGAATGATCAAACTAACTGTAAGTGGCTATCAAACCATAGCTTGTCCACTTCTCTAAATATAGAAAGTCGCTCTCATGATAGCATGCACCTCGAAATTTACATCGCATTTAAGCTGAATGTATTCATAATTCATGACCCAGAAATCCTCTCCATTACCTAGAATTTATTATACCAGAAGAGCAAATTGAAGATTCATTAAAAACAAAGACTAGCTGTGTTTTGATAATTTTTCATGACAACTGATACTCAACATTGTGTAAAATTTATTCGTGCTTCTGAAAAAAAATGCTAAATTTGCCACCCCTAATTACATTTGTAATAAAGTTGTACTTTAATTATAGAACTCTCATGCAGACACGCGCATGAACACACACAAAAGCCCACACAAGCGCGCTGTGCACACCCACCCTTACACTCTCACACACACCCATACACCTACACCCCCCACCACACACACACCAGATAACTGCTGCAGCATACTGGCGACTACCAAACGTAAGAAAGCATTCATTCACACATCTCAGTAAGGAATCGTTCAGGACCCTGTACACCGTGTACTTTAGTACACGGTGTACAGGGTCCTGAACGATTCCTTACACAGCCTATGTTGGCGAATGCAGCACCAGTTTGGAATCCACACCTAGCCAAGCAAGTAAGGAAACTAGAGAAAGTGCAAAGCTTTGCAACAAGACTAGTCCCGGAGCTAAGAGGCATGTCCTACGAGGAGAGGTTAAGGGAAATCGACCTAACGACACTGGAGGACAGGAGAGATAGGGGGGATATGATAACGGCATATCAAATACTGAGATGAATCGACAAGGTGGACAGAGACAGAATGTTCCAGAGATGGGACACAGTAACAAGGGGACACAGTTGGAAGTTGAAGACTCAGATGAATCACAGGGATGTTAGGAAGTATTTCTTCAGTCAAAGAGTTGTCAGGAAGTGGAATAATTTGGGAAGTGATGTAGTGGAGGCAGGATCCATACATAGCTCATGGAGCAGGAAGAGTGACCCAGTAGCGGCCAGTGAAGAGGCGGGGCCAGGAGCTATGACTCGACCCCTGCAACCACAACTAGGTGAGTACACACATCCACCTAAACACGAATATAACTCTTTGCGAGCACCTCCCAGACCCCCTCCCCCACTCAACAACCCTCGCTTCTGCTTCCTGCTTCTGCTTGCTGCTCCAGCTGCTGATAACTGTGCTGCTTACTGCTCCTACTAATGATAGCTGCTTCTGCTTGCTTCCACTTCTTGGTTTTTCTTACTGCTGATAGCTGCTGCTATTTCCTGCTACTCCTACTGCTGAGAGCCGCAGCTGCTTTCTGCTGCTCCTATTGCTGAGAGCTGCAGCTGCTTACTGCTGCTCCTACTGATGAGAGCTGCAGCTGCTTACTGCTGCTCCTACTGATGAGAGATGCAGCTGCTTACTGCTGCTCCTACTGATGAGAGATGCAGCTGCTTACTGCTGCTCCTACTGCTGAGAGCTGCAGCTTCTACTGCTGAGAGCTGCAGCTCCTTACTACTGCTCCTACTGATGAGATCTGCAGCTGCTTACTGCTGCTGCTACTGCTGAGAGCTTCAGCTGCTTACTGCTGCTGCTACTCCTGAGAGCTGCTGCTGCTTACTGCTGCTGCTACTGCTGAGATCTGCAGCTGCTTACTGCTGCTGCTACTGCTGAGAGCTTCAGCTACTTACTGCTGCTGCTACTCCTGAGAGCTGCTGCTGCTTACTGCTGCTGCTACTGCTGAGAGCTTCAGCTACTTACTGCTGCTGCTACTGCTGAGAGCTTCAGCTGCTTACTGCTGCTGCTACTGCTGAGAGCTTCAGCTGCTTACTGCTGCTGCTACTGCTGAGAGCTGCAGCTGCTTACTGCTGCTGCTACTGCTGAGAGCTGCTGCTGCTACTGTTGCTCCTACTGCTGATAGCTGCTACAGGTGCTGTTTATGCTAGCTACTGCTTGATACTGCTGCAGGTATTGCTGCTGTTGCTGCAGGTGCTGCTGCTGCTGCTGTTGCTGCAGGTGCTGTTGTTGCTGCTGCAAGTGCTGCTGCTGCTGTTGCTGCAGGTGCTGTTGTTGCTGCTGCAAGTGCTGCTGCTGCTGTTGCTGCAGGTGCTGTTGTTGCTGCTGCAGGTGCTGCTGCTGCTGTTGCTGAAGGGGCTACTGTTGCAGGTGTTGTTGCTGTTGCTGATCCTCCACCTCCAACTCATACTCTTTCTCCCCCTCCAACCAACCGGGGCCCCTCTATCCGACTCCTCTCCTACCCCACTATTGTTTACCTCTCGTCCCTCTTCCCTACCAAGCCCAAACTCTCCCTTAAGTCTCCCCTAACCTAGCCAGCCCTTCCATCCATTCTACCACCCTCCAATGCCTCCTACTCTTCCACCCATTCACCACAGGTCACCCTCGCTGTCTTCCTTCACTTGAGAAGATACATTTATGTACAAGTTCAAGACATATAATAAATACAGAACAAGAAGGCACAATACCCTGACTGGAACAATGCACAAATAACCCGCACATAGTAGAGAGGAGCTTACCACGACGTGACCATTTACAAAGTCACAGTGTGACTTTGTAAATGGTTCAAGTCGGACCGAAACGTCGTCGTAAGCTCCTCTCTTCTATGTTCCGGTTATTTGTGCATTGTTCCAGTCACGGTATTGTGTCTTCTTGTGCTTTAATTATTACATATAGTACATATAGTAAATGTGCGGTACGGTACATTGTCTTTTTTTTTTACAAATGTTTGTAACAGCCTACCATTTACTTTCCCTCAGGTGAACTTCACGTGGAGGTTCAACGGGTCGTCTGAGGGGGAGGCACTGCCACTGCAGTCAGTGATGAACCAGGGCACCTCCTCCATGCTCAACTACACCGCCTCCATGGAGCAGGACTACGGCACCCTTCTCTGTTGGGCCTCCAACAGAATAGGACTGCAGAAGGAGCCTTGCGTGATACATCTCATTCCTGCAGGTCAGACACACGGTACTCAACCTTCCGCTTTTGTGTTGAGAGGGGAAAAATGAAGGGAGAAGAGGGGCAAGGATTGAGACTGGGAGGATGGGAGAGGGTGGGAAAAACTTAGGATGAGAGTTCTGGACAGGGAAAGGAGAGAAAAGTGGTGATAGCTTAGGAGACGAAGGTTTTAAGATAGAGATAGTTAAGGTAAGGAACAGTGAAGCAGGAGAGAAGAGAGTAAATTAAAGGGAGACGAGAGGGAGCAGGAGGAAATGACGCTGCCGAGATAATGGGTAAGGAAACGGGAAAGGGGCTGAGAGCAGCAGTATGGAAAAGAAATATTGGAGAGGTGGTGAGGAAAAGAAGACGGGGGAATGGAGATAAGTAATGGGGTGGTATGAAAGAGGAGAAAGACAGAGGGATACGGATATTTGAATATTTGGGAAATAGGCGATTTTAAGAGGGAGGGAGGGAGAGGGAGAGGGAGAGGGAGGAAGTGAGAGAGGGAGAGAGAGAGGAGGAGGTAGGGGCGAGGAGAGAAATACTTATAAAACTAAAAATGATAAAGTAAAGGAGAAAGACGGGAAAAAGGAAATTGAGACAAAGACAGATAGTGATGAAATGCTTTGAGCGAGAAACAAAGGCGGCAAACACAGCCAGACAGGAGATGAAAGATGGGGGGGGGGAAGAGAGACAGAGAGAGGAAGATTAATAGACAAAGTACAAATGGAGCAACAAATATAACCCCAAAAAAACATCCTTGGAACTGGGAAAGCACCCAAATATGCATACACGCTTAAACAAGACATTATATGAAGCATACATGTACGTTTACATACAAGAGATGGGGTGATAATCTCATTCTCACACACACACACACACTAATAGACTGATAAAAGTCAACCATACACACAATTTCAAGAAGAGGTATAATCAGGGCCTGGAGGCCAAGAATCAGTATAGCCAGTAGAGAGGGCAATAAAGAAACACACTGGTGGAGTGCTCACCCGGCTCTGATAGCGGCCTACCACAGCACTTCACCATGGAGGTCTGGGACCATGATACTCTTCTAACACCTCCAGGTAAGTACAAGGCCATCATCACTTGGGTGCGTGAGCACACACGCACACACAAAAGGGCAATTGCTTATCGACGAGTGGCTTTAATATAGATATATATAGATATATATATATATATATATATATATATATATATATATATATATATATATATATATATATATATGTATGAGAGTATAGTTATACCAACGCTCTTATATGGGTGTGAAGCATGGGTGATGAATGTTGCAACGAGGAGAAGGCTGGAGGCAGTGGAAATGTCATGTCTGAGGTCAATGTGTGGTGTGAATATAATGCAGAGAATTCGGAGTTTGGAAATTAGGAGGAGGTGCGGGATTACCAAAACGATTGTCCAGAGAGCTGAGGAGGGGTTGTTGAGGTGGTTTGGACATGTAGAGAGAATGGAACGAGACAGAGTGACTTCGAGAGTGTATAAATCTGTAGTGGAGGGAAGGCGGGGTAGGGGTCGGCCTAGGAATTGGGTGGAGGGATGGGGTAAAGGAAGTTTTGTGTGCGAGGGGCTTGGACTTCCAGCAAGCATGTGTGAGCGTATTTGATAGGAGTGAATGGAGGCATATGGTTTTTAATACTTGACGTGCTGTTGGAGTGTGAGCAAAGTAACATTTATGAAGGGATTCAGGAAACCGGCAGGCCGGACTTGAGTTCTGGAGATGGGAAGTACAGTGCCGGCACTCTGAAGGAGGAGTGTTAATGTTGCAGTTTTATAACTGTAGTGTAAAGCACCCCTCTGGCAAGACAGTGATGGAGTGAATGATGATGAAAGTTTTTCTTTTCGGGCCACCCTGCCTTGGTGGGAATCGGCCGATGTGTTAATAAAAAATAAATATATATATATATATATATATATATATATATATATATATATATATATATATATATATATATATATATATATATATATATATAGATAGATAGATAGATAGATAGATAGATAGATAGATAGATATGGAGAGAACTGCAAGATATGTTCACGACGTACAAAATACTTAAAAGACTGGAGCGAATAGGAGTAAACTGTCCGAGATAAGATGAGATGGAATGAAGGGACATAGATGACAGCTAAAGACGTACTAAATCATGAGCTATATTAAATCACTAAGTGATTTAAGTATAGCGCTGCTTAGCTATACTTAGAGCTAAATGTTCTCTGTAAATGAACGATTGTTCTCTTCACTGTCAAATACTTGAGAACACATTTTGTTATTCCACACTACCAGACAAGTTCACCTAAAACTAGGTCAATATTCACACATTAACTTCATCAGTATTATTGCTATATTGATGCGGTAGCGTTTAACTTGTATGGGTCACACAGCTTCTAGGTAATGGGTGGCAGTTCTTTGGATCAACAGCCCTTCCTTCATCCGCCTCAAGGCTAATGAAGGGACTACTCAGAAACACGGCTCGATAACTTACCGCTTCCCTTCACTGCATTGTACAGCTGGCATTCACATCTTTATTATTTACAAACTCTGTCCAAAAATCGATCAGAAACTTGTGTGGCTGTCCAAGAGAAAAATGACACTTGTTTTGGTACATAACAATAGTTTTACCACACGTTTTTCCTGTGAAGTTCCGGACAATTTTTTCTGTGATAAAAGAAGTGAAAGAGAAATAAAGATGGAGTGGGGAAAGGGAAAATTGGGGATTGTGTGTGTGTGAGGAAATGTTAAGGAATGATGTTTTTTTTTCCCCCTACTGCTAATTTCTTCGTCAGTTTTGGTGCTCCGCAAAGTTCTCTTCATCAATGTTATTTTTATATTTCAGTGGTACATCCTGTGTTACTCGCTTTCGAGGTGATATCGCCACTTTGCACTCTTTACACTTAAGTCATGACCATTCGTTTTCAAGACTCGCTGAACCTCGCATTTTATAATCTAACTGCCTTGTTTTATCTTACGTATTCTTCACCTCTTCTACTGACCCCAACAGATTCATTAAGGCCGAGATATTCATCATCTAAATAACCTCATGTCTTCCACCGTCTGCAGTATTATTCTCTATTGGATTAATAAAGGCACTGGATGGCGAAACATATCGACAATAAAGTTTTTTAGATGTTGCAAAAGTGTCTTAATCATCTACTTTGTTTCAACTTTTGCCTTTCAGTGAACATTTGCCAACTTCATTAAAGTCAAATCAACTAAAACACACTTTCACTCAATTATATAAAATCATACGCCAGCCGATTACCAGGTTTTCTTTGCAAACTCTGATCTCGAAGCTCAATCGTCTATCATCATCCTAGGCATTACGATCACTTTTGATTTGTTCTGGAAGCCTCACATTCTTAAAATTGAAAAGATTATCTCCAGAAAGTTGGGAATTTGGCACAAGTTTTGATCTTTCATATTTTATTTCATCTCTACAAAAAGCTCGTTTTTCTTTGTCTAGAGTATTTATCATATTTCTAAATACAGTAAGCACTTCGCAAAATTAGCTCAGTGCAATTAAGATGGATGCTACTGATACTTTCACTACATTTTTAAGTTGTAAATCACTTTTTTTTCAGGATGTAGGGAGGTGTAGACTTCTTTTATTCTCTGGAATTAGTGGGTTATAAATCCCTCTTGCTCTCTGGGAAATAGCTAGCTGTAAAACATTCTTGCTGTTACGTAACTAGCTAGTTGTAAGCTCCCTTTTGATATAAAGAACTGCCTAGTTGTAAATATGTCTTGCTCTCTAGAATTATCTAGTCATAAACCCTTCAAGATATCAGAAACTAGCTAACTGTAAAGCTTTCTTACTCTGGAGTCATAAAGGATCATCATCTCTGTACTCACTTTTTAGATGGCAATCGATTCTCTTATCTTTTTGTTAAGTGGCTAATGACTTCCCAGCGGGTAATTTTGCCTCTGATGAGCCTACTCTTCCTTTGTTGTTGCCAATTTTGTCTTTATTGCCACTTTTTCTTTGTTTATCTTGATTTTTTTGCATTCCCTTCCTTTGTTGTCATCCATTGTATAAATGAATTACAGAGGAGGAGAAGGAAGAAGAGGAGGAAGAAGAGTGAAAGTCTGGAGGAAAAAGATCAGAAAAGAAAGGCTATTAAAAAGAGAGGGAGGGAAATTAAAGTGGAGAGTCAGAGTGAGGGGAGTGAAAGAGGAAAGGGATTACCTGGGGAAGGTAAAGTTGAGGACAAGAAGTGGGTCCTGTGACTAAACTTGATATTAATCAACTAAATGCTGGTCATACAGTGTTCTTTTAGTTGACACACGTTACCACATGACACTACCATAGAGCGACTCAAATGACTTCCCACGCTGTATGTGGTATAATAAGAGCATGTCAGTAAAGCAAACGATTTTCGAATAACATGACCCAAGTCTTTTTTTTTCTTAGTTGAAAGCTGTCGCTAATGGCAGAGAGATGTGAACTGTGACTGGGGAAAAGCAGAGTGGACCACTGACCAATGCATGTGTGTATGTTTCTGCGTGTTCGCAGGCCCTCCCGACCCACCAAAGAATTGCTCCATAGCCAACCAGACAAGCGAGGCGCTGGTGGTGGAGTGCTCACCCGGCTTCGATGGCGGCCTTCCACAGCACTTCGTCATGGAGGCTTGGGACCATGATACTCTTCTCTCTAACACCTCCAGGTAAGCACAGTGCCATCACACACACACACACAAACACAGTGGAGGTAGGATCCATACATAGCTTTAAGAAGAGGCATGATAAAGCTCATGGAGCTGGGAGACAGTGGACCTAGTAGCGACAAGTGAAGAGGCGTGGCCAGGAGCTATGAATCGACACCTGCAACCACAATTAGGTGAGTACACACATAGTTGCTCATTACCACTGCCTGAGACCAAATTCATTCACAAGAGGTGAACACGTGTACCATAGCAATGTTCCGTAATATAAGTTAACTACTCTCAGTGGCAACTTAACGAGTGGTCGACATACTAGTACAAAATTATAAAAATATTGAAACAAATACTGTAAAGAAAACAAATGTGTGTGTGTAAAACTTAAGCACTTTTTAACACCAGCGATAATACTCCAAGAAAACTAAACCCGAACAAATAAATGAGGCCATGTGATAAAGCATAATAATATTGGTTGCAGACTTGCAACTACTACACAAGATATAAAACTCACACTTACGAACATGGTAGTTAGGAAATAATTTAAGCTTTACAACAGCAGAGTCGTAGTACGAACACGCATGAGTCATCCTTTGTATTATTGTTCTCGTTATGATGACGAATTAGACACTTGTCCTACACTTGGGTATCATTATTATGGAAACGTTTCGCCCACCACAATAAAGATACCCAAGTGTTGCACAAGTGTCTAATTCATTCTGTCTGTTCTTTGAACCATTTATTTATGTTCACTTTATAAACAAATAGTTTGTGAGTCTAAAACAAGCCGCGATCGATCTCGTTTTTAAGCTCGGGATATCACACACTGGGTTTACAGCCATATAATTATGCATGAGTGTCAAAATAAAAAAAAATTGAATGACAGAACAGTTATTAAGGCTAATATAGTGAAAAATAACAGACACAAAGGCGTAGAATTTGATGGGGAGGGGTATGATTGAGGTGTATAAATGGAAGACGTGAGTAACTGAGATAAATAACGTGCTTAAAAATATCTAACCGAAATAGGACTCACAGCAATGGAATCAAATTGGAAAAAAAATAGATTTAGAAAAGATATAGGAAGGGACTGGTGGAACAAACTCCCGAGGAGTCACACGAGTGGGTGTGAATGGGTGAGACAGACCTGCCTAGCATGGGCCAATAGGCCTGCTGCAGTACTCCTCCTTTCTTATAGTTTTATGTTCTTAAGACGTAAGAAAGGCTAAGAATAAAGAACGTCACAATTCTGTGTCTAAAACAATTCCCTAAGTCACATCTAGCAGAATACATCTTCATACGCCTTTCAGACAATCTTGAATCATTACAAATGCTATTTTTCTTGCCGTTTTTCTCATAGTCGTAACTTGATAATGGTCCAGGAGGAAGCGAAACGCCATCCAAAGATTTCTCTCCATTTTACGGGTTATATGTAAAATGAAGAAAGTATATTAGAAGTTCCCAGACAACGGTCAACTTCAAGAACTGGTGTAGGGTTAAGAGAGACTGCAAACATTTTTAAGTATAAACTATGTTTATATCAAGTAATATAATACTTGATACATAGTATCAAGTATTATAAATTATTTATCAAGTAATATAATACTGGAGAAAATTATCTCCAATATCAAGCAGGTGCCTTGATGCTAGTAAAGGATCCTTAACCCTAGGAATTAAAATAATTATCCCTTTCCTTGACTACCTTTACGATCCTTTTGGATTAATAATTCTCTCTGAATAATAATAATAATAATAATAATAATAATAATAATAATAATAATAATAAATACAATATCAGAGGTCACCTGACGCAAACAATAGTCTTCTTTTCTTAGCATATTAGGCCTACACAGAATATACGATATTCTATTATCTATGTGTTTTTATGCTCTGTAATTTTTCTTTTTATTCCCCCATTTTCGTCTCTTCTCTGAAATTTAACATTAATATTTGCGGACGAGGGCGTTTTGTGTGCTTGTGTCCGTATTTATATGTGAGTGCGCGTGCTCTTACTATTGCGAATACGTATATATATATGTAAGTAATGTCATTTTGAACATTATGTAGCATATTGAACTCCTAAATTTGCTGATTAAATTATAAATGCTTTTCAGAACATGTCATTATACTCAATCAGAAAACACGGTATTAAACATATTAATTTACATAATTAAAGGGAACTGTGAAGAACAGAGTTTCGAACATTTTTCACCTCACAAAACATTCCATTACCAGCAGCCCGGATGCTGCGATCATTGTGTGATATTAGAGTTGGCAGTAGCACAGCTGGTACACTGGACACAGCTGGACATTCTAGCAGCAGCTGGTGATAGTGACCTTCTGCCAAGCAGCCATTCTCTCTCTGCTCCGTTCGTCTCGTATCCATCTTTATTGTTTTGTCGTCTATATTATCAAGTAAATACAATTTTGAACATACGAGAAATACAACAAATTGAGTAAATTAGCTTATTTATGCACTCAGATCTATACTAGCATTTCCTACTCTCTTTTTTCATCGATTATGTAAATACATTAGAGTTACGCGTCCCGTGTGAGTAGCAGGCAAAGGATCGATCCTTCATTAACACTTACGCTGAATGTGCCATACGAATTTAGCGATTCGCCTGAAGCATAATATTACTATTGCTAACGAGCCAGTAAAATTTTCGTTATACATCTGATATTTTATTAGTTAACCAAAAAAAATATGCTTACCAGCAGTTTGCTACTGAAGAACTTCGATAACTTCGCAGTAGTCACAATACGTTTAGAGATTTCAACGATCTACATATTGCGAGGTTAACTAGGTTGGTGCAAGGTCCCAAAACTCTGCTACTAGACCCCACTGATGTGATTTTCATATATTTCCTTTAGGCACTTCTGCAATATTTGGGAAACTTTGAGGAAACGTTTCACCAGCCAGTGGGTTCTTCAGTCGAACACAGTGAATAACAGAGGAATACGAAGAGGTGTTTGAGGTAGTCATTCCCTCAGCCTGGAGCCGATGTGTTCAGTTTATCCATCTTGATAAACTGAACACATCGGCTTCAGGCTGAGGGACTGATTACCTCAAGCTCCTCATCATCTGGTATTCTCTGTGTTGGACTGAAAAACTCACTGGCTGGCGAAAAATTCCTCATTAAAGATCCCCAAAAAGCTGCACAAGTGTCTCATTCTTCATCTTGTCGGTTTTCAAACCCATTTTCATTACATTCCCTCTAGAACTAGCATGGCACAGTGATCAACACATTCATCAAGATTATAAATGTAGTCCAGTCAATCACGTATGCCTGTCTACACACACATTCATCTTTAGTCTACACATATGGCCGAGGCAACCACACCTGCTGCCCGAGGACCTCAGAAATCTATCTTGGGTGTTCCCTCTCGCAATACTAAAGCTGCTGCTCCACGGATATTCTGGGCTCAGCATGCAGGGCCACTACTATCATTCTGCTTCAAAACGACCTAATAAAATCCCAGACTCGCATAATTTATCACACAGGAATGATTCCTTGTTTAAGGATAACTGTCGTCGCTGATAATATCCAGTAATTTCTGCATTCTTACCGAATGTTTTTTCCAGATACTGAATCTGCGTACTCTGCATCTGCAGCATCCCTGATGATGATGCTGCTGCTGCTCTAGGCCTGTGAAGGGATTTTTCACTAAAATAATTTGAGCTACTCTCCGTTTCCTCGAATCGGACATGATTAATTTCTATGCCTCAGGCACTGTATGACGCGTACGGATTTTAACGTTTCCCTTCAATAACAAAAAACAATACTACTGAAAATAATAATGAAAAACATAAAAAAAATAACTAATTTTAATAGTGTTGTAAAGATGCAAGACATTTTTAAGGAATTAATATATATGTTTCAATAAAATATGACGTGCATAATAAAGCGATAAACCAATAATGTTAAAGAGCACTTGAGGA
The DNA here is from genome assembly GCA_009830355.1 of Cherax destructor. Classification (NCBI taxonomy): domain Eukaryota; kingdom Metazoa; phylum Arthropoda; class Malacostraca; order Decapoda; family Parastacidae; genus Cherax; species Cherax destructor. The sequence continues at coordinate 43,843 of WNWK01006804.1, forward strand.
ATGGAAGAGGTGAGGGTTAATCAGGTTGATCCAAGGAGAGAGGAACGCTATTCCTTCTAGAGCACTAAGGCACCTCTCCACCCTTCCTCTTGAAGGGTGAAATAAAACAAAGCCGGACTCGCCTGGAAAGTGTCCATCAGCAGAGCTGACTCAACACTCGGTAAAATTCCCTCAGCACTCAGCAAAGTCTCTACCAGAATGAGCGACCTGAGGGGACTCAAAATGGTCACTGCAAGTATTATTACGTCCAAATGTGTTAGCGACATTGCTTTGTACTCGTATCGATGTACTCTTCTCTTGACTCGCGGCGAAATATCCTCTACTTTAATCTTGGCGCTCGACGTTCCCCCTCCCCCCCCCCAAAAAAAAAAAAAAAAGGATCGGAGAGTTATATCATTTTGTGTTCTTTATTGAAGTTGACGACGATGTTTACCGTAAGTTTCTCACTTTTAATAATCGATTATACAAATAACCCGCACATAAGAGAGGGGAGCTTACGAGGACGTTTCGGTCTCTCCTGTGGGTGCGTTATTTGTGTATTGTTCCAGACACGGTATTGTGCCTTTTTGTTATTTAATAATTGAGTCTTTGTACTTGTTAAAAACCAATCGTTGGTGAAATGTTGTGTCACTATAGACTTCACTGCACTGTCAATTTCCTAATATATAGATTTCAAGACTGGCCTGAATAAATTGCAAATAATTTAGAGCTGCAATATCTCCACCCATCGTTCAGAGTGGCGTCTATAGTCGTTGCTTACCGAAGAGAGAGCTGCGCACAGAGCGAAACTGCGTTCCCTTAAAACCTTGCTCTGTACTGTATCGACTCTTAGCCATTATTAATCGAATTGACGAGGATCTTAGTTAAAACAAATTAATCTTGTGTACACCTCTGTGCATTTTCTAATATATTTATTTTTATCAATGCTTCTACTTATCTACCTCTTCCCTCTACTCAGCAGCAAATAATTGTTATTAGATACTTTTGATCAATTGTTTCCAAACGAATTAAAGAAAATTTGTAGAGCAATTATTATTATTGGTATTATTAAATTAGTGTCATACTGCGTTTGGTGTAAGAGAAGCAATCGGATGCGTTCCAAGGAATGGGAGACTAAGTCCTGTTCATTTAAGAATCCCTCATAGGCACCAAAGCTCCACTTGGAGATTCGGAACAATCCTTTATTGGGACAACGTTTCGCTCTGAGTAGATTTTTTTTTTTTATCACATCGGAGCGAAACGTTAGCCCAGCAAAAGCTTGTTCTGCAACGGGTGTCTTTCCTTCACTATTATCGGCAGCCCCGCCATTTTTATCCGGCGTATAAAAAAGACACAGGAAAACCTGTGCTCGAAATGGTCTCTGAAATCTTTATCACAATTCTGTTCGGAAGGGAAAAAAACAGTGGAAATGGGCCTGCCTACCTGCGAATCACTTGAGCTTTGAGAAAAACAAACTGAGGGGCATGACCGTATCGTGGAAATCTGTGAAGTTGACTCTCGAAAACGAAATTCTAATTTGCACACACGCCTTTATAACGAGAGAGAGAGAGAGAGAGAGAGAGAGAGAGAGAGAGAGAGAGAGAGAGAGAGAGAGAGAGTGGAAGGGTATTTTAAGAAGCGTAACAGTTACATTTAGATATAACAAGAAATTATTCCCTTGCCCTCGTAATAATACCATGAACTTTCACTGCTTTCACTATCATCTTATGTGCTCTCACTAGTTTTCAATGCTTTACCACAGTTTTCACAACTTTCACACTCTTACCTGTTTTCAGCATCGTCTTTACTCCTTTCACCATCTTCACTGTTCTCACCACCCCTGCTATCACCACAATTGCTTTCACAGCTACTGAATTCATCACCACCTTCGCTGCTTTCGACACTAATGCTTTCCAATAAACACTGCTTAAATGTCTGAGATCTTACTCATTTTCTCTAAACGAGATATACGTATAGATGTATTTGTCGCTCTAATCGTTGCACATCTCTCAGTGCAAGGGGTGGTGGAGGCTGGAGTCTCAGTGAGTCGTAACACAATATGCTAACAATTTGTAAAGGCTGAATCTTTTCTTTCCTGGCAGTGCTGGGGCTACGAGGTCATATTCAACGGGACTAAGAACCTTATGTTTTCTACACACTTCAAGGTGCCTTAGTTTACGGTGCTGATAATTTTGTCAAAGGACCTTCTGACGTTCTCTGCCCCATGACCTGTCGCTGAGTTCACGGTGTTGACAATGTTGCCTGACAGCTTTCTGACTTTTACCCCAAAGCCTCGTGCCTTAGTTTATACTGCCTGAAATGCTGCCTGACAACCCTCTCACTTTCTTTTTCGCAAAGAACCTGATGCCTTAGCTTACTATGTTGTTAGTGATGTCTGATAACACGCTGACGGTATGTCTCCCGCAGCCTGGCGCCGGAGTTCGTGGTGCGTGGGCTGGAGGCTGGTATGGGCGTCACGTTGAAGGTACGAGCTACTAATGCCCGCGGCCAGAGCGCCTCCGTCAACTTAGAGGCCGATATTATGAAGGTCGCAGAAAAGAGAATGGGTGAGTAGCCTTGATCTTAAGTTTGTTGACGCGAGTTTATACTCCCCGATTTGTGTACGTATTTGTTCCGAGTGATTTGTACAGAAATAGGTTACTTGACGATTTGTCTACGTGTACACACCGATGTGTCTGTGTACTCACCTATTTGTGGTTGCAGGTATCGACAGTGTGTGTGTATGTGTGTGTGTGTGTGTGTGTGTGTGTGTGTGTGTGTGTGTGTGTTCTACGTGCATGCTTGCTTGCGATTTAGTAATGAGGAGTGAGACTGTCACATGTACAGTGTTATGTGAGGTTTAAGCTCAGTCAAAATCTTCAAATATTTCATCTCCAAGATCAATAATTCCTAGCGGTAACTCCACACCATCTTTAAGAGTCATTACTCTAGCTCCATTCATAGGAATTTCAGCATTTGCCACAGCGAAGCTGTTTTGGCTGCGAAACTGTTACATCTCGTAAATTCCAGGCGGTTCATTATATTCCAGGCAGTTTATATTCCAGGTGGTTCATTATATTCCAAGCCGTTTATATTCCAGGTGATTCATTATATTCCAAGCCGTTTATTACATTACAGGCAATACATTTTATAGTTTACATGATAGTTCATTATATTCGAGGCAGTTCATTATATTTGATGCAGTTCATTATATTTGATGCAGTTCATTATATGTGATGTAGTTCATTATATGTGATGCAGTTCATTATATGTGATGCAGTTCAGTATATTCGAGGCAGTTCATTATATTGTAGACTGTTCATAATATTCCACACAATTCATTACATACCACTTCCCTACATTCCAGACAATGAATTATATTCCAGGCATTTCAGTATATTCCAGACTGTTCACTAAATTCCAGTCCGTTCATATTCCAGTTTATTATCCAAACAGTTCATTATATTTCATAGTTCAAAATATTCAGACAGTTCATTATATTCCAGGCATTACATTATTTTCCAGAAACTTCGTTATATTCGACAGTTCACTATATTGCAGAGAGTTCAATATATTCCAGAGAGCTCATTATATTCGGCAGTTCACTGTATTCCAAAGACTTTACTATCTTCCAGAGATATCGATCACTCTCTTCCAGAGAGTTCACTATCTTCCAGAGTTCACTATCTTTCAGAGAGATCACTATCTTCCAGAGCGCTCACTATCTTCCAGAGAGATCACTATCTTCCAGAGCGCTCACTATCTTCCAGAGAGCTCACTATCTTCCAGAGAGCTCACTATCTTCCATAGAGCTCACTATCTTCCAGAGCGCTCACTATCTTCCAGAGAGCTCACTATTTTCCAGAGAGCTCACTATTTTCCAGAGAACTCACTATTTTCCAGAGAGCTCACTATCTTCCAGAGAATTCATTATAAGTTTTGAGGAAGAAAGTTGACATCGCTTGCCAACTACTGTCTTTTTTCCTGTCTGGTCAATTGTGGAGAAGTTTCTCTGCATATTAATGAAAATTGTCTTCAGGATGTCAACCATTTAGAAGTTCTGTCTAAAAAATCTTTTAGTAAATCGCTCCTGTCTAGAGTAGTTAAAATAATTGTCTAAATGTTGGTCGGAAGTGAAAACAAAAAGTTTCACTCATTGGAAAGAACACTTTTCAAGCTTTGCCAATTTCTGTGCGTCGGCAGAATAAAAATGGAGTTAATTTTTTTATGTGGAGTGTGTGTGTGTGTGTGTGTGACTGTATGTGTGAATTTATATGTGTGAATGTGTGTGTGTGTGCGTGTGTCAATGTGTGTGTGAATGTGTGTGTGTGTGAATGTGTGTGTATGTGTGTGAATGTGTGTGTGTGTGTGAATGTGTGTGTGTGAATGTGTGTGTGTGTGTGAATGTGAGTGTGTGTGAATGTGTGTGTGTGTGAATGTGTGTGTGTGTGTGAATGTGTGTGTGTGTGTGTGAATGTGTGTGTGTGTGTGAATGTGTGTGAATGTGTGTGTGTGTGAATGTGTGTGTGTGTGTGTGTGTGAATGTGTGTGTGTGTGAATGTGTGTGTGTGTGTGAATGTGTGTGTGAATGTGTGTGTGTGTGTGTGTGAATGTGTGTGAATGTGTGTGTGTGTGAATGTGTGTGTGCGTGTGTGTGAATGCTTCTGTGAATGTATGTATGTATACTTTTATGGGATGAAGGAAGACTTTCAAACGTTACTTACGAAAGAACAGTCTATCTGGAGGGTGTTCCGGGGATCAACGCTCCGACGGCCAATTCCTTGACCAGGCCTCAGTCAATACATTCCCCCTCCCCCGAGGTTGTAGAATGTAAACAGTAAATGTCCCACTGAAAATCTGTATATTACTGTCCAGCATCTCCTTCGGGGTTACTCCTCTGGCTATTACGTGTTTCTTGCAGGCCCTCCTGAGGAAGTGTTCGTGCCTCCGGTGGTGGGCGCCGTAGTGGGCGGTGTGGGCGCCGTGCTGGTGCTGGTGGTGGCAGGGCTAGTCCTCACACATTACGCCCACAGAGCACGACCGCAGAACCACGCTCCGAAAACCGAGTCGCCGCCCACCCTCACTAACGTGTACGTGGGCGGCGGCAGCGGGGAAGAGACTCATACCTTGAGCAAGTCTGGCAATCCCGACGTTGTTAGAGGAACAGGTGAGAGGTTCAGCGGCCATAGAGCTCTAGAAGCTCTGGTGAGAGGTTAAGGGTACAGGTGAGGGGTCTAGGAGCCCAGGTGAGAGGTTAAGGGTACAGGTGAGGGGTCTAGGAGCCCAGGTGAGATGCTAAGAACCCAGGTAAATGGTTGAGGGCCTGGGTGAGAGTTAACGGTACGGGTTTTAGGGGCGGAAAGGGATATAGGGACTCGTAATGATGGCTTCACGGACGCAGGGGTGTTCGAGTGCAGTTGAGGGGGTTAGAAGTGAAATCAAGATGCTTAAGGTGCAGTTGAAAGGTTTGAGGGTGGGGGGGGGCAGGAAAGGGATTTATGGGCAAAGATCATGGGTTTTAGGACGCAAGTGAGGGGTTTAGAGGAGCAGGTAAGTGGGGTTTAAAGGCGTAATGAGGGGTGAGGCATTGGTGAAGGGAGTAGGGGTGCAGGTGAAGGGTGCAGGGGCGTAGGTGAAAGATAAACAGGCGCATATGGAGTATGATGACCCAGGTGGGTGGCGTAGCGTGGCCAAGCAGTCATATCAGAATACATTTTATTTATTTTGTTTTAATAAAAACGCTGACGATAATAAGAAAGCTGATTCTCAGTTGTCAGTAAACCTGTCTCACTATTGAATCCAAGAAACGCGTTGCAGAACAACCCTTAATTGGGCCAACAGTTACCTTTGTTATTGCAAAACGTTGTCCATCCCGTCCTCCCACTAAAAAAAATTTGTTTTTTTCTGCAACGAGTGTTTTTTTTTTTTTTTTAATATTGTCAGAAATTCACCGCTTGGATCCTTCGGTTTCACCACCAAATCTATGGAGTACACAACCTACACGAGCACCAACCACAAACATTCCTACCTTCCTCGACGACACAGCCGACACAGCCAGTGAGAACTGTTTACCAAGTCTGCAGAATATCTTGGCATGCTTCCCGACGCTCCTCCCTCTTAATGGTCTCCTGTGCGCTATTTTCACTTACAAATAGACGATGTCCGTGTTACGTTTTGTTTGTTGCGGCTTTGAACAAAACAACCTCGTTACTGCTGTTCATTAAGGTGTATTTGTAAGCACTTGGGTCCGCTTAATTGTTTATATATGTTTTTTAAAGTTCAGGCAATATACTGGGTGTGATATTATATATTATATAATATATATATATATATATATATATATATATATATATATATATATATATATTGTCGTGCCGAATAGGTAAAACTTGCGATTTTGGCTTAAATAGCAACGTCCTTCTTGCCGAATGAGGCAAGCGAAAATTTGTGTACGCAATAATATAGCAAAAATCATTCTGAACTTAACGAAAAAAAAATATTTCATTGTGTTTATTATATTATTGTAAACTTACCAAAAATATATTTAGTTGTATTAGGCTAAATTAAATTGCGCTTGTTATAATAAGGTTAGGCAAGTTTTCTAAGGTTCTTTTCGTACAAAATTATTAATTTTTACATTACCATAAATGAAAAAATATATCTTTAAACGTATAAGAGAAAATTTTGGAAAGAACTTAATTTTAAACGAGTTCTGGCTAATTGACTAATATGTATGTATGTATGTATATATATCGTTCTTGCATGAAGCGTTAATAAAAATAACAATTATACGTTAATAATATAATTGTGGAATATTTCATTACTCCGTTGCTGGCCAGGCAATAATGACTGCTGACGCCGGTGAGGTCGGCCCACGCCTAAACTCTGGCTCTCTTCTAACTTGCTCGCTCTTCCTCCCTTCCCTCCCCCAACCCTCTCTCTCATCCTCCCTCCCTGCCTGCTTCTCTCTCTCTCTCTCTCCTCCCCCCCCTCCCCACACAGTTTTAGATGCATCCAGCTCCATAACCTGTAATTGGAATGGTCAGCTATATTTATTAATCTCTTTTTATAGAGCTGTATTGTCAAATCGCTCGAGTGTGTATTATGTTTCCTTGGGAGAAGGAAATCCTTTGGGAATCCTGAGTTTTGTCTCTTTCATCTTAAATTCATCAACTCTATTAACTTTATTTCCTCGACAGATTTCCATGTAACTAAATCTCTTACACAGTATTCTCCATTTCACCCTTTTCAATTCTACACTATTCTCACTCTCATATTCATATATAAAACTATAACATACCTAAAAATTGTTCCCCTACCTCTTCCTCTTGCGCCTCGCACACTTCTTTATGCACGGACACATCTATGCAAAACATTTTATTCACTTAACTAAAACAAAAAATAAACCAGAATAATGTCGTAAAACCACCGTCTTATCCCTCAGTATTAAAAGCTGGCATATCAAGATTAATTGGTAGAATTTTATGCTACTTTATTATATAAAATTAATATTAAGATGCTTACGTGTCCTGAATTTTGGAGCATATGATGAATCCGGAGTCTTCTCTACTTTCTGTTCCTGTTCTCCTCTTCAGTACTTTGGATTACTGGTCGCTTTCTTTCTGACAGACTCAAAGAACACAAAAGAAATGTTAGGATTACCGACACCAGTAACGCTCTTTTCTGTCATGCTAGAGATCACAGTCATCCTATTGACTGGTCCTCTGCTAAAACTGTCTACCCTTCTTCTACGCTGTCTTGTTGAAGCATCTCTTATGCACAACTTTCCTAAAATGAATCTTAGTCCTGGCTTTGTCTCTGTAGATGCCTTCCTTCATGCATAATTGTATACAACGACGGAGGTTCGCTCTTCGTTTCGGAACTTGTCCTTATCTCCCGACATGCATAGTGGATGCTGCGAGCCGACCCTGGGCCGCGGGGACTTTAACCCGGAACACCCTCCAGGTGGTAAACTAAGTGACCTGAAGCATTAGCGTATTATTATTACATCAATACGAGACGTTCTAAACCCGTAGGAGTTTAGAACACGTCTAATTTCTTGGATCAATAAACCGCTTACCGGCGTCTTGGAAACCATCCTGAGGGAATTAACTGCTTAGCTAATTATCAGTTAACGTCATGAAAAACAATAATTACCAGTAAACAAAATATTTTGCAAGTGGAAAGTTTGACAAATTTGATCATTTATCATCAAACTATCCAAAAGTCGTCCAATTTTGTGGCCTCTAAATATTTTGCGGAAAGAGACATGCTGCAAAAAAAAGTGTAATTATCCCACTGCTATCGCAAGTCCGGGTACATTTATACGTTCCTGAAATGGAAGTCACGGTTATTGGGGATCGGAGACACCTTTGTCTGTTGCGTCAAATCTAATTTATTTATTGCAAATAAACTGACTGTCAATGAAATACCGAGAACCTAATTTCAAAGAGATCTTGTAATAAATATTTAGTCTTGTTCTATGCGTACATTTGCATAGTAATAATAATAATAATTAAGGAATTGTATAGTTACAATAATTGTATAGTAATAATAAAAATTAAGGAATTGTATTATTGTGAATGATCTCTGTTGATTACTTCATGAATTACAATGTAAAGGCTCGACCCACCATCTGCTAAAAGCGGAATTGTCTCTGACCCTCCGAGTTGGTGGTAATCGCCAAGAGAAATCCCCGAGAATACTTCCGAACTCGCAGGAACAATATCAGTGGATGACTCGCATCACTACAGGAGACTACGTATTAGTAATTAAACAACTCTAGGTCAACGAGCAAGCATTAAAGCTTACTAAACTTCGCTTCAAAATAATAGGGTATTCATCAGTGTTGTACTCATTACTCTGAACTTGAATCTTGTTTGTTGAATATTGCGCTAGATATAAACAAGAGTAATCATGATAATGGAAGAGCAACGGACATGTATATGGGAAATATATATAGCAGACCACCTCATTGTTCACAATGAAGCTACGTGTAGAGGACGGACTACATGTCTACCACCTCTGCTATTTACTATGTCCATGAAACAAGGATGATATAGCGAAAGGCTCTCTCCCAGCCATACACTTCCTTCGGCACTGTGTCGAACTGAAACTGGTTAAACATTATGCAATATAATGTGCTGCACTGTCGTGGTAGTTATTTTCGAGGATTTCGAAATAGACAAACTCGCAAAGAGGTATTAAAAGATATACCCAATCTGCTAGAAAACAAAACATACTGGGCAGAACAACTTTTTATTTGAACGACGTATCGATCTGTTTCAAGTTTGTTCTGAATTTTTTTTCCACTGTTGTGGGCAGCATGTCATGTAGATTCACAGATCTGAACAAGGAATAGCGAAACATAATGTACTGTACACATTGAATGCAGCAGGTGTGAACGAAAAACATATGGCTGTACCGAGAAAATAGCAAGTAGTGATCAAAGAATTTTATTGGTTGTCTGGAAAATAGAAAAGATGGTACCAGTGACAACGTAAGATAGAAGTGGGAGACCTTGGCAACATATTGCATCCTGAGGTGGGTATATGCAGTCCAACACTGAGACAACTTCTAGGGAAAGTTGCGCTAAGTGACTAAGAATAAATTATGTTGAATTATTCTTTATGCTGTTACTTTCGAAATATATTTTAATGCCTGTTCAGGGATTAAAAAAAAATAGACATATGATATATCTTAGACATATACTTCACAACTCACTCTCACATAAAATATCTTCAAATTTTCATCTCCAATTTATGGGTTAGTTGCGATTTGTTTCATCTAGAGCATTTTGACACATTCTTTTTAAAAATTATAATTGGCATTTTTCATAGTCTATGCCTTATGCATTTACAAGTTTCTCTCAGTACTGGGACCAAAACAATATTTTATTCCCCCCTTGAATGGTTCTGGAATCACTACCACATACAAAATGGGACAGAAGAAAAAGCTTCTTAATTAGGAATCAGCTGGGTTTTTACAATAACACTGTTCTAATACTCTTAATCTGCACTCTGGAACTTAGGTTTTATAACAACTTTACTCTGGACTCTGAGAAGGACTTGTACTCCGGATGATGGTTTCTAGACCAATAAGGTAATCTAACCACGGTACGGGTGAGATTGAACTTGCGGCAAGCGAGTCGTAAAACTCCAGGCCAGCGCATAAGCCACTGGGTCAGCTAACTACAGAAAGATTCATCCAACTATGTATATTTATACACCAGTGGGAGGTTAGCATGGGTCCCACTCTGGTCACTTGATAAATATTGTTAGGGAAGGCTTTTAAATGATCTGAGGTACGTAACAGCTCTTAGCTTGTAATATAAGGGTATTATATCAGCCTACCATTGTAACTCCTTCGTGTAAATAAAAAAAAGCACGGTTCTGTTTCGTCGTGTTGACTTGAATCTGTTACAGCGGCCCGGACACAGTACTTCACTCGTTCTGTGATTGTAGCAGTGATAATATACTGGCTTCTAGGGACCTTGTTCCGCTCTCGCACAGCGCAGGACGTGTTTGTCAATCCACAGTCATGCTAAAAAAAAATAGTGCTCGCCACAAGACGCTTTCCTATTTTATATGATTTTATACATTTTATGTTTAGATATGTTAACATATAAAAATATAAAATGACTTACAATGATATATATATATATATATATATATATATATATATATATATATATATATATATATATATATATATATATATATATATATATTTTGTGTGTGTGTGTGTGTGTGTACTAACCTAGTTGTGGTTGCAGGGGTCGATTCATAGATCCTGGCCCCGTCTCTTCACTGGCCGCTACTGGGTCACTCTCCCTGCGTCATGTGCTTTATCATACCTATTCTTAAAGCTATGAATGGAACCTGCCTCCACTACATCGCTTCCCAAACTATTCCACTTCCCGACCACTCTGTGACTGAAGAAATACTTCCTAACATCCCTGTGATTCATCTGAGTCTTCAACTTCCAACTGTGTCCCCTTATTGCTGTGTCCCATCTCTGGAACATTCTGTCTCTGTCCACCTTGTCAATTCCTCTCAGTATTTTATATGTCGTTATCATGTCCCCCCTATCTCTCCTGTCCTCCAATGTCGTCAGGTCGATTTCTCTTAACCTCTCCTCGTAGGACATACCCCTTAGCTCCGGGACTAGTCTTGTTGCAAATATTTGCACTTTCTCTAGCTTCTTTACGTGCTTGGATAGGTGTGGGTTCGAAACTTGTGCTGCATACTCCAATATGGGCCTAACGTACACAGTGTACAGGGTCCTGAACGGTGCTTTATTAAGATGTCGGAACGCTGTTCTTAGGTTTGCTAGGCGCACATATGCTGCCTCAGTTATTTGATTGATGTGCACCTCAGGAGATGTGCCTGGTGTTATACTCACTCCAAGATCTTTTTCCTTGAGTGAGGTTTGTAGTCTCTGTCCCCCTAGGCTGTACTCCGTCTGCGGTCTTCTTTGACCTTCCCCAATCTTCATGACTTTGCACTTGGTGTGGTTGAACTCCAGGAGCCAATTGCTGGACCAGGCTTGCAACTTATCCAGATCCCTTTGTAGTTCTGCCTGGTCTTCGTCCGATTGAATTCTTCTCATCAGCTTCACATCATCTGCAAACAGGGACACTTTGGAGTCTATTCTTTCCGTCATGTCGTTCACAAATACCAGAAACAGCATCGGTCCTAGTACTGACCCCTGTGGAACCCCACTCGTCACCGGCGCCCACTCTGACACCTCGCCACGTACCATGACTCGCTGCTGTCTTCCTGACAGGTATTCCCTGATCCATTGAAGTGCCTTCCCTGTTATCCCTGCCTGGTCCTCCAGATTCTGCACTAATCTCGTGTGGAACTGTGTCAAACGCCTTCTTACAGTCCAAGAATATGCAATCAACCCACCCCTCTCTCTCTTGTCTTACTGCTGTCACCCTGTCGTAGAACTCCAGTAGGTTTGTGACACAGGATTTCCCGTCCCTGAAACCGTGTTGGCCGTCGTTGATAAGCCCATTCCTTTCTAGGTGCTCCACCACTCTTCCTGATGATCTTTCTCCATGACCTTGCATACTATACATGTCAATGACACTGGTCTGTAGTTTAGTGCTACTTGCCTGTCTCTTTTTTTAAAAATTGGAACTACATTTGCTGTCTTCCATACCTCGGGTAGTTGCCCTGTTTCGATAGGTGTGTTGAAGATTGTTGTTAGGGGTACACATAGCTCCTCTTCTCCCTCTCTCAGGACCCATGGAGAGATGTTATCCGGCCCCATCGCCTTTGAGGTATCTAGCTCGCTTAGTAGCCTCTTCACTTCCTTCTCAGTTGTGTGTATTGTGTCCAGCACTTGGTGGTGTACCCTACCTCTCCGCCTTTCTGGAGGGCCTTCTATCTCCTCTGTGAACACCTCTTTGAATCTCATGTTGAGCTCCTCACACACTTCACGGTCATTTCTTGTTACCTCCCCTCTTTCCTTCCTCAGCCTGATCACCTGGTCCTTGACTGTTGTTCTCGTGATGTGGCTGTACAGCAGCTTTGGGTCAGATTTGGCTTTCGATGCTATGTCATTCTCGTATTGTCTTTGGGCCTCCCTTCTTACCTGTGCATATTCATTTCTGGCTCTACGACTGCTCTCCTTATTCTCCTGGGTCCTTTGCCTTCTATACTTCTTATGTGTGTGTGTGTGTGTGTCGTGGTGAACAGGTAAAACTTGCGATTTTGACTTAAATAGCAACGCTCTTCTTGCCGAATAAGGCAAGCGAAAATTTGTGTATACAATAATTTCGCAAAAATCATTCTGAACCTAACGAAAAAATATATTTCATTGTTTGTTTATTATTAAATTATTGTAAACTTATCTAAAATATATTTAGTTGGATTAGGCTAAATTAAATTGCGCTTGTTATAATAAGGTTAGGTAAATTTTCTAAGGCAGTTTTGGAAAGAAATTATTAACTTTTACATTTTCCTGGTGATGGACCATGTGCTCGTCCTGGTGATGGACCATGTGCTTCGGCTCCTTCAGTGCCCTGGTGATGGACCAGGTGCTTCGGCTCCTTCAGTGCCCTGGTGATGGACCAGGTGCTTCGGCTCCTTCAGTGCCCTGGTGATGGACCAGGTGTTTCGGCTCCTTCAGTGCCCTGGTGATGGACCAGGTGCTTCGGCTCCTTCAGTGCCCTGGTGATGGACCAGGTGCTTCGGCTCCTTCAGTGCCCTGGTGATGGACCAGGTGCTTCGGCTCCTTCAGTGCCCTGGTGATGGACCAGGTGCTTCGGCTCCTTCAGTGCCCTGGTGATGGACCAGGTGCTTCGGCTCCTTCAGTGCCCTGGTGATGGACCGGGTGCTTCGGCTCCTTCAGTGCCCTGGTGATGGACCGGGTGCTTCGGCTCCTTCAGTGCCCTGGTGATGGACCGGGTGCTTCAGCTCCTTCAGTGCCCTGGTGATGGACCAGGTGCTTCGGCTCCTTCAGTGCCCTGGTGATAGACCAGGTGCTTCGGCTCCTTCAGTGCCCTGGTGATGGACCGGGTGCTTCAGCTCCTTCAGTTCGCTCTTTGGTAGTGCCCTGATTATAGGAGCTTGTTCCATGGATGGAGTAGAAGTTGGGTTGGAAAGGTGTTTTTGTTTGTGGGATTGGTTTAGGGTTTGAGGGGGACCTGCCTAGTGTGGGCCGGTTGGCCTGCTGCAGTGTTACTTTCTTCTGTAATCATATAAGAGAGGGGTTAGATTTGAGCGGGACTTGGATGGTTGTGAAGGCTTGAGGGTTGTGAAGGTTGCTTGGGTGCCGCTGGGGATGGGATGGGCAAATATTTTTGTTGGTGGGTTGGTTTTGACATCGACCTGCCTAGTATGGGCCAGTAGGCCTGTTGCAGTGTTCCTCCTTTCTTATGTTCTTATGTTCTTATTAATGAAAAAAAATATCTTTAAACGTATAAGAGAAAATTTTAGAAAGGACTTAATTTTAAACGAATTCTTGCTAATTGACCAATTTTACCTATTCGGCACTACATATATATATATATATATATATATATATATATATATATATATATATATATATATATATATATATATATATAGAGAGAGAGAGAGAGAGAGAGAGAGAGAGAGAGAGATAGAGAAATGACGAAAAATTGAACCCAGAGTGGTTGGTGCACTATGGCTACCACCTCACGCCTGACATGTAGGGCTTATGAGGGTGCCTTTATGCCTGTGAAGGGCTTTTGATCAGATACTTCCCCTCTCCTTTTGCCTTTATGCCTGTGAGGCAGGCTTCAGGGTCCCTGTGTCACTGGGAGGCTTCAGGGTCCCTGTGTCACTGGGATGCGTCAGGGTCCCTGTATCAGTATTAATCTTCAGGTTCCCTGTATCAATGGGAGGTTTCAGGGTCCCTGTGTCATTGGGAGGTGTCAGGGTCCCTGTATCAGTATTAATCTTCAGGTTCCCTGTATCAATGGGAGGCTTCAGGGTCCCTTTGTCATTGGGAGGCTTCAGGGTCCCGGTGTCACTGGGCGGCGTCAGGGTCCCGTTGTCACTGGGTGGCGTCAGGGTCCCGTTGTCACTGGGCGACGTCAGGGTCCTGGTGTCAGCGGGAGGCTTCAGGGCTTCTTGATCAAAGAAACTGGTACTACCCCTTAACTTGACTTCGATCATGCCTGAATACTATCCATTTTCCATGGGGAATCACTAAATCTTATGGGTTTAACTATTTTCAATAATAATAATTATAATAATAATAACATAATTGAATAAATGAGTGGAAGAGCTGCTAATATTTCACAAAAGAGGATTTTCGCCGAATATGCAGAAAATTCTCAATAATTTATATTCGAAGTAATAGCATTCTGAACTGTCTATTCATAATTCATGTAAAATTATTATTTTCTACAGCTTATTAATGTTTAAATATTAAAACAAACAAACACATACACACACACACACACACTTTATATTTTTATTTTCTCTGAAGGTGAGGAGGACGTGAGCGTAGAAGAGTGTATGGGTGCAGGAACGCCGAGGTGCGTGGAGGCTGTGGCAATACTGCAAGGAAACAGTGTCTCTGGAGTTACTACCACGCTGCCGGACCCAAACAAGGTATGTTTGGTGTGGCTGGTCCACAGCAAGGGGTGCATGATTTGGATGGACTCCAACAAGGTATGAACGATGTGACTGGATCAGAAAGTAGAATCTGTAATCTGGCAGGACATCAACATGGTGTGCATAGTGTAGCTTGCTCACAATAAAGTGTACCTGGTGTTGTTGCTGTGCCTCCGTGGGATTCATCTTCCGTACATTAATCGTAGGCCGGTTTTTGGTCTATCAGGTTGTTATTGATGCCTGCAGTATCTCCAATAACCTCCCAGGCTATTGTTGCCTTCTGCGCTTCCAACAACCCCTCAGGTTATTTGTGATCAATTGCTGTACTTCCAGCATCCTCTCCAAGTCATCGACACACCTACTTTACCAGCTGTTGCTGGGCCCACTTAGGCACTTTTGTTTTATAGTAGCTTTTATAGAACCTTCATGTGTTGTCGAAGTATGCTCCATTTGACTTAGGGCTTATTGCATAAAAAAAATAATAATAATAAAAATAACATAATAATAATAATAATAATAATAATAATAACAATAATAATAATAATAATAATAATAATAATAATGTATATTTATTAACACATCGGCCGTTTCCCACCAAGGCAGGGTGGCCCGAAAAAAGAAAAACTTTCATCATCATTCATAATAATAATAATAATAACAATAATAATAATAATAATAATAATAATAATAATAATAATAATAAATAATAATGACTATTTCGTAAATCGCTAAATCCATGTTAGTTATTTAGCGCGTAGAGTTGTGGAAGGTTGATCTTCCGTCCGCTAATTGTGGCTCTGGGTCTCATACGTCAGGTTGTTGGTATTCTTGGTAATTGCCATTGACTTAACGAGCACCTGAACCCTTCCCACTACCCCCATACAACCCACTAACCTTCCTCAACTTTTTTTCTCTATCAACTCTTTCGGAAAATTCCCATAAATCAGCAACAAGAATCCTCAAAATCCTGCATATTTTAATCACTAAAAAATATCCTTGCTTTTCATCCATTCGCATTCAAAGTTCTTCTCCACTCAAAACATTGAATGTATGACCCAAACGGGTAGTGTGTTTACCCATGATAATAATAATAATAGCTCCACGCATCGGTGAATGGAGTAAAACTGATAGGAGAGCCAGAGGGACATGGCAAATAAAAGTCGTTTAAAGTAAGTTAACGAAGCTGAGCCACGTAATTAGTCCCTAACAATGGAAAACATGATTCGTCTTTTTTAAAGTAATTAATGATTGACATCTCATGGACGGCATCAAAGGTACAGCTAACAGGAACCATGAGCGCCGCTAATTGATCCTGACACGACCAGTGAATACCAGGACCGAGCCAGTACAAGCTCAGTGATTCAACTGGCATATTACTCAGCTGACGTGGTCTTGAAAACGAAGAGTAGATCACAACTTAAATGTGGTTCACTGGTTTTTGAAGAGCGGTGTTGCGAGGTGACATGTGTCAATGAGTGTTGGATTGATGCACTAGAGTTTTATGACTTTTATAAAAGTATATTAAAACTTATGAAGACTACGAAGTTGTAGAACCTATTGCTTATATGATGCACTAAACCCAAGTAGGTCATTCCGTGTAACGAGTAGAGGATGCGTCAATCCTTCGACCAGGAGAGAGAGAGAGAAAACCTTTTCTCTCTCAGATAAGCTGAGCTTATACTACAGTATTCTCGAGAAGCGATGCCTTGCCAACGAAGGGAATTGAGCAACTTTCCCTTTTCTTAGGTTAAACCTGATTACTCCTCATTCCCATGGCGTTATATGGCTCTTGCAGAATAATGCTTCTCGATGAATATAATAAGAATACTGCTAATATATGTATGCTGTCCGAAGATTATTACATTCAAGCCCCTCCCGTACCGTTTTTTTTTTTTTTGGCACAAAACGAATGCAAAGTGATGCTCACTAATATATTATTGTGTTTCAGGGAGTAGATGTGGAATACGTCGAGGTGATGTCTGGAGGCGTCCTCAGTTCCACCATTAGACGTCGAGAGGAACCTGTCGTATACAGCAGCATAGCCTCACACCCCTACCTCGCCTACCCCTCCCATATGTCCCAGATCATGGTGGACCCTCGGGACATGGGACATGAGATAACCGAAGGATGTATGACTGCCACCAGCTCCCTGCATGACCTGGCGGGCGTATTGCATCCCGTCCGAGGACATCATCCCTGCCAAGCGTCGACGATGGGGCGAGACGATGGTGCGAGCGTATACGGGACGCTACGTCGGGGCGGGGACAGGTTACGGGAAGGTGGTCCACCTCACCCGCGAGCTGTGGGCACCTTTCTAGCCACTAGTCACCAAGAAAGCGCCGTCTAAATCACAACAAAAAGAGTTAAAATGAGTGCTATCCTCCATGCACCCCGTTTTCTTTTTGTTCCAGAATCTTGAGCTCCTAATGCAAACATTTCTGCCCAACGCTGCCATAATATTTACAAACAATAATCGTTAATCAAAGCCAGAAGCTGAACTATCTGAGCAAATTTTTCGATGCGAAATTGTAAATCATCTCAAATAGAGCTCGATTATACTGTATCTCTGGTCAGCTTCCGTCTCTACTTCCGCCAAAAATTAGTAAATCATAATAATTAGGCGAACTTGCGAAAAATGACGTATTCAGTAGAAAAATGAAATTCCGAAGTGTTAATCCCTAAAAATTGCTCTTTTCGTCACAGTGAACAAAATATATTTCCACGGCTCTATATACTTCATTCGAAAAACTAATTGTTATTATAATGGAAATTATTTACGCTATTACAGTGTGTTTAAAGCAGATGCAAATATTAGATACGGTCAACCCGTCCGAAAATTGGAAAATAAAATTAAACTGACAGATAAACAAAGGGGGTAAAACTGCAAGATTACATTCTGCGACAAGAAGTCGCGGTTTACGTGGCGGACACAGCAAATTAGTTAAGTGTCACGAGCAGCGCAGCAAATCTTCCAGCAGGCACAGCTGTTGGCAAGGCTTCCTTCCCCTTCCTCCCGCATCTCCGAATCTCCGAGAAAATATATTATATTTATGTACGGTAAGTATTAGGGAAGGACAGATGGAGAGACCGCCAATATTGCTTCCTTACCCTCAAACGGCTACCTATGCTACACGTTGTAGCTAATAGGTCGTTCTAGCCGCATCATCAGAGCGTCACACAATATTTGCTGTTGACTTAAGAATTTATTTGCGAAAGCAAGTGAAAAAAAATCGCCCAGTTAATGTTCACCGTGGAAATTGAATTTCGAGTGATCAGCGAGTGGGACATATTTATAATCTTATAAATACATTGTACATTACCGAAAAAAACATTAGTGAATCAGTTTTAGCTAAACAGTTGATGGCACCGCATGCCGTCGAAGTGACAATATTTTTTGCCAGAAAATTGTTTCCTTATAAAACGGGAAAAAATAAAAACTATGATATATATATATATATATATATATATATATATATATATATATATATATATATATATATATATATATATATATATAATGAAAACTACTTCCTAACTGATTTTTATACTGAACTCTTGGCACGTTAACTTGTATCATGATACTAAAATATGTGTTTTGTAAAAAAAATATAATGATTCGTACACATTGTTTACTGCCTGTTCTCTCTTATTCCCATTAAAGCCAAAAAAAAAAACATATCAGAACCGAAAAACCTGAAACAGTTAACGACTTGCTTTATTTGTTTGTCTGAATCTAACAATCTTTTATACTGTGTACAGTATCTGTAGTGTTACTCTCTCCGCCTGTAGAATCTCTATTTTTTTTGTATCACATACAAACCGTACGCGCATTGTACTGTGTCTCTTAAACAAAACATTACATTGCAGCTAGCATCATGAAGTGAGTGAATCAGGATGAAAGGAAATAGACCATCTTACACACTTAAATAAACGTAAATTATAGTAAAATTAGTTGATTGCACACCCACACACACGTTTATTATATTATATATATATATATATATATATATATATATATATATATATATATATATATATATATATATATATATATATATATAAGCAATACACAGACAGGCGCTCTTAACAATGCAAAACAAGCCAGGAGGAATGGAAATCTTCAGTATTCTGTGCCCCTCACGCCCCATGTGGGGTAGGTGGAGGGTTTACAGTATGCATGTTTCAGAATATGGAAAAATAATAGTCAGCCCAAAGCTGCATCTAAGCACTGTCTCCTAGTCAAGTGTCACATGAGATTACGTTGCCTAAGTGGGTAATACACATACACTTATATTTTATGTAAACTGTGTAAATAAGAGTCAAATGTGCTCGTTGTCAGCTTAAACTATCGTACGTCCGGGTAAGCTCCAGTTCAGAAAATTCTCTACACACATTCCTAAATATTGCCTTCAAAAATCATAAATATTCCATATCACTGAATATCCTGAATATTCCTTAGTATACTGAATATCCCACATATCCTGAATATCCCACATATCCTGAATATTCCTTGGTATCCCGAATATTCCACATATCCTAACTATTCTTCAATGTTCCTTTGTAATCCGATTATTTCTCATCACCAAATAACACGGATATTCAGAACCTCCTATCATATTTACCTACTTTGCTCAACATAGAAACTTGTTTACACATCATAGGCATTGTAACTATTCACCTGTGATTCCAAATATTCTAGGAAGCCTGAATGTCTCCTCTCACTAGGACCCAAGAGGCGACAAGCAACTTCCCCTGGCTTGGTTTATCCTGGGTGACTCATATATGTTCCTATGTATGAAAGTTGCAATCACCTATATGTGTTATAGTTGCAATCACCTGAACTTGTGTATTAAGAGATATTCTAAGAACCCTGCCACCACTGGAACCTCAGTGGTGATTATTAACCCCACCAGACCTTCTTGGGCCATCCTAGGCAACTCGTACGTATGCTCTAATGTATGACAATTGCAGTCATCTTGTGTACCCGTACCCTTATGCAGCTCTACCTGAATAGGCTTACTACTGTTTGCTACCTATTATAGTATACCTTCAAGAAAAGAAAGAGAGAAATTGAGACTATACAAAGGCATACTTTCACCCACAATAATCCACAGGAGATGCTAAACTTTCCGGAATTCCCCGCTACGACGATGCCGATGGGCAAGACGCGTTCTACGACGAGTGAAACATCGAAACATGAAATAGACGACAAATTATCTTTTTTAGATGTGTTAATCTATCGTGTTGGCAGGAGATTTATATTTACAGTTCACAGGAAGTCTACCAATGTGTCATCACACTTTCTAGAATTAAAAGAAGTGTTTACCTTACAGTGTTCTTGAGAACTTTTCTTATCTATAGCCCAGAGCATTTATAAGATGAAAGTAATAAGATATTTAACATAACCACAAAAGTGAGATATCATAGGGATTTTGTTGAGAAGGACCAATTGTCAACTAGTGCGACTTTCTACAAGACTCATTCTAGGAAAGTACCTTCCAGGAAAATTGTACTAGTTGTACCTTACAATGAAAATCTGGCCAGCCTAAGGACGTTTTTCTAAGGCGGAAGAGGCAAGCATGAACACGTTACCTTTTCCCTGAGAAAACTTTTCCCTTAATCTACCGTTATAGCTCTAGTATTATTGCATAGCTCGTGATGAAACACTGAAAGCTGTGGAACATCTTAAGCTAAAAAAATTCATCCCCCGGGGTGGAAATCTTTAGCTCAAGTACTTTTACACTTCTCAGTGCGTCATCAGGAGCTATGCAATGTTGCAAGGCAGCAACAGGAGGGAAAGTTTTTTCAGAGTAGCTCAGTGCGGTTGTGTCAACTTCCCCTCCTTCTGTTGCTGCCTTGCAACATTGCATAGCTCCTGATGACGCCATTAGAAGTGTGAAAGTACTTGAGCTAAAAATTTCCCCCCCCCGTGGCTTGTCTTGCATAGTTGAGATCGCCTGTCTGCGATTGTTTGCATGTTATATATATATATATGTCGTACCGAATAGGTAAAATTGGTCAATTAGCAAGATCTTATTTAAAATTAAGTCCTTTGTAAAAAAAATTCTTATACGTTTAAAGATATATTTTTTTCATGCATGTTAATGTAAAAATTAATATTTTTTTGTACCATAAGAACCTTAGAAAACTTACCTAACTTACTATAACAAGCGCAATTTAATTTAGTCTAATCCAACTAAATATATTTTCGATAAGTTTATAATAATTTAATAATTAAACAAACACAATGAAATATATATTTTTTCGTTAGGTTCAGAACGATTTTTGCGAAATTACATACACAATTTTTTGCTTGCCTTATTCGGCAAGAAGAGCTTTGCTATTTAAACCAAAATCGCAAGTTTTACCCATTCGGCACGACATATATATAAAGTACACACACACACACACACGCACGCACACACACAATCATATCCTCTCGGTGCATTAGTTTGCTTAAAAAATAGTGTATTATGTTTTAATCGAAGGTTCAAACAAAATTACAGATTGATGAAATTATATAGAATTGATTTTGGTTGCACTCCTGCCTAGGAAATTATTTTCGATTTATCCATAATATTGTATTTCCTTGCCAGATTTGTCTAATGTATTATCTAAATGTCTAGTGACAAAATAAGCTTCATTTTTTTTTTCAATTGAAATTTCACCTTGAGAAATTCGTGTTTTAGTCAAACTGAAGATGATGATCAAATCATAAGCAAAATTCACCGTGTACTCCTACTTAGGTTACTTTGATTTTGAACTAAGCGATCCGATGAAGTGCTAATTACTGGCTGCTACGAAGTGTTTTTACTTTTTAATGATTTCATGTCACTAGTTTCAGTATTTGTAAATCTATTACTATTATTTTTACTATTTATTATTGTTAGTATCATTCTGTGTGCACGAGAGGGAATACCCTGTTGAAATATTGTGGCAGGTCCCACTTTATTATAGCAGTCAGGTATTCCATTTTTTTTTTTGGGGGGGGGAGATGGGAATATCTGTCAATGTTAATTTTTATCGCTTTCCTATGATCATAGAGGTATCCTATCCTCATTTAGAATCGTTAGCGTGTGTCGTACCTTGGCTCAGTCTCCAGAGCCATCTTCGTCTGATGCAGTTTCCATCAGTCACCCTCGGTAGCAATACAGAACTAATGTGTACCTCACCTAAATTTATTATTATTTTTTAATGTTTCCGTCGTTTGTCTTTTTTTTTTTTTAATTGAAAATCATCTTACGACTTTCTACTACAATTTTAACTGTTGTTAAATCTTTTGTTAAAAACTTGCTTACGTCTATTTCAATACTGCCAAACATATTGTGTGTGTGTGTGTGTGTGTGTGTGTGTGTGTGTGTGTGTGTGTGCGCGCGCGCGAGTTGTGCCTGGGCTATGCGTGGGCTGTGCGTATGCTGTGCGTGGGCTGTGCGTGGGCTGTGCGTGGGCTGTGCGTGGGCTGTGCGTGGGCTATGCGTGGGCTGTGCGTGGGCTATGCGTGGGCTGTGCGTGGGCTGTGCGTGGGCTGTGCGTGGGCTGTGCGTGGGCTGTGCGTGGGCTGTGCGTGGGCTGTGCGTGGGCTATGCGTGGGCTGTGCGTGGGCTGTGCGTGGGCTATGCGTGGGCTGTGCGTGGGCTGTGCGTCAGCTACGCGTGGGCTGTGCGTGGGCTGTGCGTGGGCTGTGCGTGGGCTGTGCGTGGGCTGTGCGTGCGTGGGCTGTGCGTGGGCTGTGCGTGGGCTATGCGTGGGCTGTGCGTGGGCTATGCGTGGGCTGTGCGTGGGCTATGCGTGGGCTATGCGTGGGCTGTGCGTGGGCTGTGCGTGGGCTGTGCGTGGGCTGTGCGTGGGCTGTGCGTGGGCTATGCGTGGGCTGAACGTGGGCTATGCGTGGGCTGTGCGTGGGCTGTGCGTGGGCTGTGCGTGGGCTATGCGTGGGCTGTGCGTGGGCTATGCGTGGGCTGAGCGTGGGCTATGCGTGGGCTGTGCGTGGGCTATGCGTGGGCTGTGCGCGTGTGGTTTAATTACCCAGGTAGGTTAGTGGGTGTTGACCTGCTGCTCCTATAAATTTTAATCGACTGACGTCGTTTTGTTTCTGCTAGTAAGCGTATCATAAAATTTTAGACATCTCATAATCCATCACAGTCATGCTAAAAAGAAAAATGCTCTACAGGCCAGCAGTAGCACTCTGTATCCGTAGTACTGAAGTCGCTTGTCAGTCTCCTACCATGTACATCATCATGCACAAAATACAAATAACCTGCTTCTATGTGCGGGTTATTTGTGTTTTGTTCCAGTCACGGTATTGTGCCGGGTTTTTTTTCTTTATCTGGAGTATACCTGGAGAGGGTTTCGGGGGTCAACGCCCCCGCGGCCCGGTCTGTGACCAGGCCTCATGGTGGATCAGGGCCTGATCAACCAGGCTGTTACTGTTGGCAGCACGCAACCCGACGTACGAACTTCAGCCCGGCTTGTCAGGTACTGACTTTAGGTGCCTGCCCAGTGCCTTCTTGAAGACAGCCAGGGGTCTATTGGTAATATCCCTTATGTATGCTGGGAGGCAGTTGAACAGTCTTGGGCCCCTGACATTTATTGTGTTGTCTCTTATCGTGCTAGTGGCACCCCTGCTTTTCATTGGGAGAATGTTGCATCATCTGCCGAGTCTTTTGCTTTCATAGGGAGTGATTTCCGTGTGCAAGTTTGGTACTAATCCCTCTAGGATTTTCCAAGTGTAAATAATCAGGTATCTCTCCCGCCTGCGTTCTAGGGAATACAGGTTGGGGAACTTCAAGTGTTCCCAATAATTGAGGTGTTTTATCGCAGTTATGTGTGCCGTGAAGGTTCTCTCTACATTTTCAAGGTCAGCAATTTCACCTGCCTTGAAAGGTGCTGTTAGTGTGCAGCAATATTCCAGCCTAGATAGAACAAGCGACCTGAAGAGTGTTATCATGGGCTTGTCATCCCTAGTTTCAAAGGTTCTCATTATCCATCCTGTCATTTTTCTAGCAGATGCGATTGATACAATGTTATGGTCTTCGAAGGTGAGATCCTCTGACATGATCTTATGCATAAAATACAAATAACCTTCTCTCTATGTTCGGGTTAATTGTGTATTGTTCCAGTCTCGGTATTGTGTTTTTTCTTCCTTTTGCATAAAATACAAATAATCTTCTCTCTACGTGTGGGTTATTTGTGTATTGTTTCAGTCTCGGTATTGTGTTTTTTCTTCCTTATGCATAAAAAATACTTGCCTATAATACTGGTATATAATTTATGGTGCGTTGTCTGTGAGCAATATCCAAAGTATTAGGTAGCTTCACTGTCGTTCGTGGTTCCTGAAAATCGAAGTGATCACTTTTTTCGTGACCTTCAGCTTCTGGAAATACCCAATGCGTTATTTTATTGGCTTCCATGATCTTTCCAACGCTCAACCCTCTCAGAGGTTATATAGAGGTTATCTTTACTATTTTCCGTGTGTCAGTCTATTTCTAGCCTTATCAGCATATTTTTTTTCCTTATATATTTCTACTACGGCGGTGGAAAGTTTGCAATATTTTAGAGCTGTTTGCATTTTGCACTTTCCATTCTTTTTTTTTTTCCAAACTTTCGTTTCTTTATATTTTAATTTAAACTCTAATGTCTGATGAAGAACCCGCGAGCGAGTCAGCCATAAAAAGACTGCCATTATTAAAAGATATACAATTGCTTTGGTGACGTTTCGGAATTTTCTTCACTCATGTCTAAAAATATATAATTAAATTAACGCATAATTTTATAAACCTATTTATGATTCTATGTGCAGCATAATTAAGCAACTCAACTTAATGCTGTAGATTGAATTTTAAATGGTGTTTTTAAAACTATGGTTTACTTTTAATGTAACACATTTTAGGCTCTGGTGGTGGATAAAGAAATATCCAAGACTTCAGTAAAGAAATCGAATAGCCTTTAAAGAAGGTATCGGCCACAGTCTTGGTCCTGATTTTTATACTAAAAATTCGTTTCCAACGTGAAACCTCAATTGCTAATGTAAGTCAAGTATTTTTTTGCGGTTCCCGTCTGAGTTTACCGTCCTAACAAATACCTACTAATAACCGCTTTATGCTATCGTTATCTAACCAAGTGATCTCGCCGTTAGTTATGTATTTGTAATAACAAGAGCAATGCCCACTCTTCATTAATTATTTAGATTCTTTCAGTAGTTGTATCATGAGGTTTATTCCAACCGTTTACTCCATTCTGGTTAAAAGGAACTCTTGAGTTATCTTTGTATACCTAGTTTTGTATATTAAAAAAAAGTGTCCAAAATCCTTTGCAAATTTTTTACTCTGTTTTCTGTGCCTTATTTTAAAATCTGTAATTGCACTCATCGAAATTTTCATATTTTGTCCATGTGTTCCTTCAATTGTTGATACCTCACTACAGCGGTACAACTTTAAGCTAATTTAAAATGTGTCGGTAATACCATGGATCCTCTCGCAACTGTAATTACGTGGTTTTTGTGGTCATGATCTATTACTCAGTCACACACTGTTCTTCAACATTTCCATTTTTTTCGTAGGATGTTTCTAAGACCTAATCAAAAAAAATCTTTCCCAAGAAAATATTTCTAATTCTTTTCTTCGCATTTGCATTCCATGATAACTTTCAGCATTACATTTATTTATCAATTCACCTTCCCCCCTGCCTGATCAGTTTATTAAAAAAAAGTCCTGAGGTGAGACACGCATTCTTTTTCACTTTATATAATAGTTTTACACCTAATTAGTTATCCCTTTAGAAGATATAGTTAATTTAAATCAAGAATATTAGTGGGGTCAGTTATCATTCTTGTGGTACTCCCTAAATCCCAAGTGTCGCCTTAATATAATAATTCAATTTTCTAGTTTTTCTTTCCAAATTGGATTTTTTTTTATCTGAAACAGTGAGTATGCGGGCTTGTGCGTGCGTGCGTGCGTGCGTGTGTGTGTATGTGTGTGTGTGTGTGTGTGTATGTGTGTATACTCACCTATTTGTGGTTGCAGGGGTTGAGTTACACCTCATGGCCCCTCTTCTTCGCTGGTTGCTACTAGGTCCACACTCTCCCTGCTCCATGAGCTTTATGGTACCTTTTCTTAAAGTTATATATGGATCCTCTCTCCACTACATCACTTCCCAGATTGTTCCACTTCTTGACAACGTACGTACGTGTGTGTGTGTGTGTGTGTGTGTGTGTGTGTGTGTTCACCTATATGTAGCTGCAAGGGTCAAGTCTCAGCTCCTGGCGTGCGCATGCGTGCATGCTGCAGTGTGTAAACCCAGAGACATATTCTACTAGAGTACACATGCTAAGTAGTTGTAGAATTAGCAGTCGGGTAGGAGAACATTCAACTCCTGCGTCATGGAAGGGTAAAGCGTAACATGCCTAATGTCTTCCCTTAGTCACACATACACACACACACACACACACACACACACACACACACACACACACACACACACAACACACACACAAACACTCATGGTCATTCACCCATTGCTTTCCAGCACCTACTGTATGCACTTTCGCTTTCTATATAGTAGCACCATCCATATACTTTCATTTACCTTTATCATCCATATACTTTCATTTACCTTTATCATCCATATACTTTCATTTACCTTTATCATCCATATAGTTTCACCACTCTTCTACTAATCACCACTAATATACTTTCCTCATCCTGACATTACTCCTCCACATTATGCTTTGATATAGTATACTTTTACAACTCGTATACTTTAATCACCCTTATACCACAGCAAGCCTCACTATCACCACTCATACACTATCCCCACTCATACACTATCCCCACTCATACACTATCCCCACTCATACACTATCCCCACTCATACACTATCCCCACTCATACACTATCCCCACTCATAAATCTACCTCCACACACTTGCACTACCGTTGAAGCTTCATCATTCATATACTACCACCAGTCATTCCCTCAATACTTTTAGCACCTTCCCTCCCTGTGTCTCTATGTACATAATCGGGTAGCCAGGACTTTTATAGCCACTTACTCGCTAGCCTAATGGGAAAAGAAAATACTGTTGGATGCAAATGGCATATTGCCATCAGTAGAGAAGGAAAGACAAGCTGTAGAAAAAAAACTTTTATTGGGATAACTTTGATCTGTCGTGTTCCAGTCATAAACAGGATACAAACTGCACGCATGTTTACTGGTAGGAAAGGAAGAGAGGGAGGCGAATGAAGTCATCGATGAATCATAACAGACACCAATTTCTACGGAAATTACATTTGAGGAACGGTATCTCCTACTCTTCAGGAATAAATTGAACCCCTCTTTCCTCCTTTTCCTCTTCAGTGTTACCCTGAACAGTGTGTCACCTCACTTTCTAATAACGTCAAGGATGCTTTTCAGAGAGCAAGAAAAAATGGGATTTAACCTGCGTGGTAAATTCTATGAACGCGCTGCGGGACACAATGTTAATCTAATGGGTCAACGAGCGCCTTTCACCCACCTCCCCAAAAAAAGCCTAAAATATAAACTCAGCAACCGAATTTGCTTATCCAGTACCTGGACGACAGTGTAGACACCCGACAACATCAACTTCTCCATCAAGGGCATGGAAGATTCCACACTTAAACTACCTATATGCCAAACCACTGTCATAACGCATATACAGGTATTTTCATGGAAATGAAGCTGAACAGGAATAGAGAAAATATACTATCCAAGAACCAGACGGCATTTCACCAGGGTAGTCCAGTATACTACTTGTGATACTCCACAGACCCCCGGTTAATCACACTCAAATTTCATTTGCTTCACCTCTCTCCTACCAGTACATATATACGCGTAATGTGTATAATTTGTAATAAGATGAAAATCGCAATAGATTGAGAAGGTGCCCCAATGAAAGCTTTAAGTGCAAAAGCACTAATTGTCTTTGCCCATTAGCGCTTTAATATTGTTTAATACTGATGTAAAGCTTTGGGAATCTATTCATTGTTTGTGCGTGTTTTATTAGTGTTAAATATAATATATGTTTGAGACTAATCAGTTCACCGCAACACTGCATCTACCTTATGAACTCAGACTATATATATTAGAGAGAGAGAGAGAGACTGACTTTGTGATACTACAAAAACATGCTAACATAATGAACTAGCGATGAGATGGTGTAAACAGAACTATAAAAATTATATGGAGTTTTGTACATCTCGAGATATTTGTGAAAATATTTTTACAATAAACCAGAACTTGTACATTTTGTTTCTTTTACTCTTTATTATAATATCTGAATTATTACAGGAAATAAAAACACACACCGAAATTATAGAAATATACAGCTAATTTTATTATAATTATATTCATGGGGAAGTTCTAAACCCTAAGGGTCATGCAGTGACTGGGTAATAGGAGGTAATGGGAAATAATCAGGTATGACCCAGAGAAGGAGAAGGGTAGCTTCTATTCACTAAATCAAGAGCCATTAAATTATAGGAAAAGTGATATATAAAAATAAAGACTTCGAATGTTTTACAAATTTTTCAGCTGATTTTGAAGTCACATTGTATGTCTATGCACTCTTATCAAATGCTCTTCTTCAGTTTTAAAGATGAATCCGAATCTAAAAGAACGTGAGAGCGAATGAGAGCAAATGTAATCAAAAGAAATAAGCAGAGAGAAATAAAGCAAAAAAAAAGAGGGTAGAGAAAAAATAAATAGAATGAGAACAAGAGTGACAATGACAAATTTAGACAGACTGGCAGAGCCACAAACTGACACGGGAAGACTGACAAAATAACCACACAGACAGAAGGAAGGAGTGAGGTGAATTGTGCCGTGGATTCTCAAGCTGACCAATCCCAATCCCGCAATATCATTTCGGGAGAGCAAAACCACTAGAGGAAGTCAGCTTGGTTAGTGAGTGTGGGAGTGTGTGTGGGAGTGGGTGTGGGAGTGTGGGTGTGGGAGTAGGAGTGTGCATGTGGGAGTGTGCATGTGGGAGTGTGCGTGTGGGAGTGTGCGTGTGGGAGTGTGCGTGTGGGAGTGTGCGTGTGGGAGTGTGCGTGTGGGAGTGTGCGTGTGGGAGTGTGCGTGTGGGAGTGTGCGTGTGGGAGTGTGCGTGTGGGAGTGTGCGTGTGGGAGTGTGCGTGTGGGAGTGTGCGTGTGGGAGTGTGCGTGTGGGAGTGTGCGTGTGGGAGTGTGGGGCTTCGTTAGTTTGTTCGTTACCAGTTATCAAAGGCACTTGTCGATAGACACTTGGCGTGCGTGCTTGCGTGCCTATGTGTGTGTGTGTGTGTGTGTGGAAGGAGGTTGGCCACAAAGAAAGGCCAAAGCCAAAGAAACAAGCCATACGGAAAAGAAAGCTGAGAGAGAGAGAGAGAGAATTTCTCTTTCACGCAGTGCTTTGATATTGTTTTCTTGAGAATTCCACGAGACTTAATTAATGGGGCTCGCGAGATTTCTCAGAACAAGTTATTGGATTTCTCACTCCAAGGTCTGAAGTCCGGCCAGGCAAGAGAATTCTGGGGAAGCTTCGCGAACCAAAAAAAAAAAAAAAAAAGACTGGTTGGTGGTTGTAAGAATGGCTTAGCACCTTTCTTTTCCCAACTCCCTCGACCTCACGCTATTTCTTGTCTCGAATGAGTCATCTCTCTTCGCAATTTATACACAACCCTTCCCAATTTTATCAGAATCCACTTTCTTTCGCACATCTAAAACGTTGAATATACCATTGATATCTTCGCTGTCATTACTCAATCACTACAAAAAAAAATGGGAAGCCGCTTACTTGAGTGGTGTCAAGTCAGCTTGCATGTGAAAGGTTACGAATTCTAAGTAAAGGTCTTATGTCTTAAGTTTTCTTTATGTTAGTAGACTGCTGTGGGTTGCATCAAGGAAAAATATTGTTAGAAACTCCATTTCCTTTGGATGTTATGTGTTGGGCAAAATGCCAATGTTCACGAAAACGCCTAGTACCTATTGGAAATATTCCGTTGTTAGCTTAAAAATACCCGCGCACTATTAGAATATTTAAAAAACAATACAGCTGCTTGACTGAATTTATTTATTCCGAAAAAAAAAAAAAATTTCTGTTTCCTTCATCCACGAGTTCCTGCCTTTAAATTTTATAACATTTCCCAAGCCAATCCAGTATATTATTGGATGAAAAATAATCTAAAATCACATAATAAAAAATAAAATGGCAGTCAATGTAAAAAAAATAATGAGCATAAACGACTCTCAAGACGCTGCCTTATCTTCACAGACGCCTCATCAAGAACTGGATTTCGGAGTGTGAAGGAAATGTTATGGAAGAAAGTTTCTTCTACATAATTTTCGAGGAATGGAAACCAGACACGATGTTGCTCTGTATGGTTTAAAAAGTAGGATCGTGACATCACCTAATAGGCTAGTACTACATGAGTATGTATAGAGAGACAGAAAAAGAGACAGGGACACGTACCAAGCGTCCTCGCATGTGACAGGCCAGGCAAATGTGTGGGTTCATGTGCAAAACAATGTCTTAATACTATTAACTACATTTTAATAATATTATTATTCATTAGAAGGTCATAAATAATTAAATTTAACCACGTTACAAGCTTCCAAAGAGAAATATAATGAAGATCCGGGAACAAACGCAAATACTAAATATTATCAGTCTCTAATTGAGTAACTGCATTAAAAAAAATCCACAATTATTTTACTGCCTCAAGTACGTAGTCTGACAATTTAATTATTATGTTAGGAAGGTTGCATGTTAAAGAATTCGCAATTCTTTTATATTTTTTTGTCTTAACGTTCAAGGATTTTCTTTTGGAAGACCATGAGAGGAGACAAAAAACTCAAGCCTAGGTGTCTATTGCAGCGGTGAAGTTAGGCAGCAGAGAGGATAAACCTAGAAAACTGATGTGGTCTGAATGGTTCAGGGATTTGAGTGTATCGATAGATTACGAAAACTAAGCAGTTTCAGAGATATGGACTGAAACCTTCACGAATATAATCTAAAAAGGTGCACGAATTTACTATAGACATGAGATGTACAGAATGCGGTCAGAAATTTGATATATTGTGGTCTTAAAGCCTTAGAGATTAGTTTCTGATAACACAAGTGTAGTGGTCTCTTGAGCTGCAGTACCACGGTCTCATACATACAAGTCTGTTAATTAAAAGATAAATGTCGTTGTCTTGAATAAGACTGCAACATAAAAGCTGAAGCTCATAAAAAGAAAATTGCAGTGTAAAAACTCGACAAAAATTATATAACTCTGCAGACAGACTCAAGTATGAATTAGTGAGACACAAGGATACAAATAATTTACATGTCTTGCTTATAGTTAAGATAAGCAGTATAACAACTGCAAAAAACACACATTTTAAGTGTGTGTGTGTGTGTGTGTGTGTGTGTGTGTATTTATGATTGCAGGGGTCGAGTCACAGCTCCTGACCCCGTCTCTTCGCTGGTCGGTCCACTCTCCCTGCTCCATGAGCTTTATCGTATCTCTTCTTAAAGCTATGTGTGGATCCTGTATCCACCACATCATTCTCCAGACTGTTCCACTTCCTGACAACTCTGAAAAAATGTGCGCGCGCGCGTGCCTGGAGATAATTTAATATCGAGAACGCCTCAAGCAAAGGGGAAAACGGTTGGCGAAAGGTTTTCACAATCTCTAAACGACGAATAGTGAAAAATAACTTGGACACAAAATATAAACACACAAAATAGGCTCTCTCTAGTTCGGCTGAAACATTCAGATCTCTTTTACCTGAGCTTCGATTAACTCATACAGATTACAAGTTTTTTTCCTTGACAGTTCAAGATCTTTCACCCATCTCCGTACGTCATCGGGAGCTATGCAACAGGTAGACTGAGAGGAACTTTTCTCAGAAGCAACGTAGCGTGTTGTCGCTGGCCAGTTACGAGTCAAGAGGGCGGTCAGGCGCCGTCTTATCATGCACGCCCCCGTATTTCTTTCCCCCATCCTCCTTGGCTTCACGCTTTGTTTTTAATCACTTCCACTCCTATTCCCATTTCGTTTATTTTAATTTGATTAATCTGATTCTTTTATTTTTCAAATAATTTTCTTCCTTTTCATCCACTTTATGCTTTCTTCCTGAGTTCTCTTATCTTCTTCCCTCACCCTCCGTTACTTCCTGTAGTGCCTTTATACCCTTTCTTTTTCCTTATTTCTCTCTCTCGCTACCTACTTTCCTTCCTTGTCTCCCTTCAATTCCTTCTAAAATTTCTACTCTCTCTCCCTCTCCATTCCTTTTCTGCCTTATCTTCCTCTTTCCTTCTCACTTTCTAGTCCTTCTTTCCTATCCTTACTATTTATCTTATTCTTCCTAGCTACTACTCCTCTTCCTTCTCCCTTTCATTTTTTTTTTCTATCTCCACACTACATTCCTATCAATATTCATTTAATTCCCGCTCTTCCTCTTTTAGTCACTTCCTTCCTCTTTCTTCTTTTCACCCTCTTCCTTTTTTCCTTCCTCTTCACATCCTTTCCTCTTAATCCCATTTCTCTCTCAATGCGACCACTTGGATTGCTGCTGTGACGTTAGTAACTTGGTTATAAGATGCAAGTTCTGACAACCCTGATGAGGGAGGAAGATGGGGGCCAGGAAGACCTTTCATCTCTTTACGATCATCTTTTCATATATAAATAACAATCTAAATAAACATATGACGTTCACACAAGCTCTCGCGCGTGCGCCTTACACACACACACACACACACACACACACACACACACACACACGAGGACCAGGCAGGGATAACAGGGAAGGCACTACAATGAATCAGGGAATACCTGTCAGGAAGACAGCAACGAGTCATGGTACATGGCGAGGTGTCAGAGTGGGCGCCGGTGACGAGTGGGGTTCCACAGGGGTCAGTCCTAGGACCGGTGCTGTTTCTGGTATTTGTGAATGACATGACGGAAGGAATAGACTCCGAAGTGTCCCTGTTTGCAGATGATGTGAAGTTGATGAGAAGAATTCAATCGAACGAGGACCAGGCAGAACTACAAAGGGATCTGGACAGGCTGCAAGTCTGGTCCAGCAATTGGCTCCTGGAGTTCAACCCCACCAAGTGCAAAGTCATGAAAATTGGGGAAGGGCAAAGAAGACCGCAGACGGAGTACAGTCTAGGGGGCCAGAGACTACAAACCTCAATCAAGGAAAAAGATCTTGGGGTGAGTATAACACCAAGCACATCTCCTGAGGCGTACAACAACCAAATAACTGCTGCAGCATATGGGTGCCTAGCTAACCTAAGAACAGCATTCCGACATCTTAATAAAGAATCGTTCAGGACCCTGTACACTGTGTACTTTAGGCCCATACTGGAGTATGCTGTATGCAGCACCAGTTTGGAACCCACATCTAGCCAAGCACGTAAAGAAGCTAGATAAAGTGCAAAGGTTTGCAACAAGACTAGTCCTAGAGCTAAGGGGTATGTCCTACGAGGAGAGGTTAAGGGAAATCGACCTGACGACACTGGAGGACAGGAGAGATAAGGGGAACATGATAACGACATATAAGATACTGAGAGGAATAGACAAGGTGGACAGAGAGAGAATGTTCCAGAGATGGGACACAGCAACAAGGGGACACAGTTGGAAGTTGAAGACTCAAATGAATCACAGGGATGTTCGGAAGTATTTCTTCAGTCATAGAATGGTCGGGAAGTGGAATAACTTGGGAAGCGATGTAGTGGAGGCAGGTTCCATACATAGCTTTAAGGAGAGGTATGATAAAGCTTATGGAGCAGGGAGCGTGACCCAATAGCGGCCAGTGAAGAGGCGGGGCCAAGAGCTATGACTCGACCCCTGCAACCACAACTAGGTGAGTACACACACACACACATACACACACACGACCCCTGCAACCACAATTAGGCGAGTACAATTAGGTGAGTACACAGGGAAGTTAGGAAATACTTGTTTAGCCTTAGAGTATTGAGGAAGTGGAATGACCTAGACAATTAAGTGGTAGAAGCAGAATCTATACATTACTTTGAAAATAGGTATGATAGGGCTCACTCAGCTAGGAGAGAGTGAAATTCGTTGCAGACAGCAGAAAGGTGGTGACAGGGACTGCAACTTAGGCCCTGTAACCACATTTAGTTAAGTGCAGTTAGGTGAGTGTACACACACCCACAACACACACACACACACACACACACACACACACACACACTCACACACACACACTCACACACACACACTCACACACACACACTCACACACACACACTCACACACACACACTCGGGGCCAGGAGCTATGACTCGACCCCTGCAACCACAAATAGGTGAGTACACACAGTCAGGAAGTGGAATAGTCTAGAGAAAGATATAGTGGAGGCAGGAACCATACATAGTTTTAAGACAAGGTATGATAAAGCTCATGGAGCAGGGAGAGCAGAGACCCAGTAGCAGACAGCGAAGAGGCGGGGCCAGGAGCTGAGTCTCGACCCCTGCAACCACAATTAGGTGAGTACAATTAGGTGAGTACACACACACACACACACACCAGGCAAAGTATCTATCGATAGTGCCTTTGCCAAGGTGTAACTAAGGCGACACTTAACTACATCACGTGCGGCGCAGATAAAAAAATAAGTTCAGTACACAATATACTTTTTTACATTTAATATTAATGAAGGACACAGTTTTCCCTGAATGATTTTCAGTCTCTATTTCTAACACGTTGCACTACGACAATCGCCCATAAAAGCTGGATGATGTTACTTTGTAATGTATTCTATCTGAAAACTGTCGGCTCACCTAGTACTGAAATGGAATTTTTCGTTGCAAATGATTTCAGTGGTGAAATATTCGACATTAAAAAAAAATTCATTTAGATAAATTGTATCCGGTTCAAAACTCTCGCTAATAAACTTTATAATTACAAGTTTATTTGGAGACGCTGCAAAACACGCTGAAGCCATATAGCTTGTAGGGAATGAGAAGTAATCAGATTTAATCCAAGACTCAAGAGATCCTTAGAGGAACCATAGCAGCGTGGTGTCCTCCTCTTCAATATTATTTTCTATCAAATATTTTTTGTTTTTAAATTTCCATTGGTTGTAGCACTTACTTTCCATTTTTAATTCATTAATTTTATTCTTTAACGTATAACCCCTGTGGTTTAGCGCTTCTATTTGATTATAATAATAATTTAACGTTAACCTACTGCCGTAACGCAGTAGGAAAATATTTGCTTGCCGGGTCACACATGGAGAAGACAAGGGGTCAGGACCTGTCTTGGCGAAACTGCATGAACCTGGAAAATATTTTGTAACTATTCTTTAGACGTGATTTCAATTTAGGCCTAATTTAAAAAGAAATTGTAACATTTCGCCATCCACATTGTTGAAAGCAGCTTTATTGTTTGCAAGTGTAACGAATGAGCTTCTCGCAATTTTATTTACATGATTTACTGGTGAAAAAATATTAGGAAAAATAATATTCCTCACACATTAACAAAAAATCAGGTGGGTGTATATGAAGGGAAACTAGGGTGGGTATGTGTGACATTGTTGGTGTAGTGGTAATCACGGTGGTGTGATAAAAGGTTTTGAAAACCCACAAGTTGAAGATTGAGACACTTATGCAACATAGGGGAATCTTTCTACAAGAGTGATGGACTGAACACATCGATTCCAGGCTGAGGGACTGATTACCTCAAACTCCTCCTCTCCTTACCCCTCTCTACTTTGTATTGGACTGAAGAAGCCACTGTGTGGCTAAACGTTTCCTTAATGAAGATTCTCGTATGTTGCATAAGTGTCTCAATCTTCAATCACGGTGGTGGTGGCAGCGAGAGCAGTGGACGGTGGTAGTGGCAGCGAGAGCAGTGGGCGGTGGTGGTGGCAGTGAGAGCAGTGGGCGGTGGTGGTGGCAGTGAGAGCAGTGGGCGGTGGTGGTAGCAGTGAGAGCAGTGGGCGGTGGTGGTGGCAGTGAGAGCAGTGGGCGGTGGTGGTGGCAGTGAGAGCAGTGGGAGGTGGTGGTAGCGGTGGTGGTAGCGGTGGTGATATGAGTTGTTGGCCAGGGGAAGGTAATAGCGATGGCGCTGAAAGAAAGATGGTGGCAGTAATGAATAGAAGGGGGAGGGGGGTAGTTATGAAATTGGTTGTGGTAGTGGAGAAAGGGGGTGGGGGGTAGTGGTGGCAGTCCTCGCCAAAGAAATCACAGATGAACTAATTCCTACCATATTATACCTCATTGGGCTAATCCAACACAA
Source organism: Cherax destructor (assembly GCA_009830355.1). Taxonomy (NCBI): domain Eukaryota; kingdom Metazoa; phylum Arthropoda; class Malacostraca; order Decapoda; family Parastacidae; genus Cherax; species Cherax destructor. The sequence continues at coordinate 80,172 of WNWK01006804.1, forward strand.
ATCACTATTCAGCTAAGCCTCACTACATAAAATATATATCCACATAATCCAATTTGGGCACACCACGAAAGCCCTCCCAGTTATCACAATTTGCCCCATCAATTATCGTCATTGCAGCGTCATTAGTTAATGTTGTTACCTGCAAGAGACCCACTCCCACGCAGCAGCATGGGAAACTGTGGTTCATTAAAAATATTGTCACATGCAGTAGGGTTGTAGTTAAGTGGCTCACTGCATCGTAATGTCTACTCTTTTTTTTAAAGACAGCAAGGAATGTTTAATGTGTTATTTTCCTTGAGTCACTCAAACCAGGCAATGAAGAGGCTTTCTAGGTATACCAATAATATTTCTCTTGTTTGTTAAATGAAGATTATATTTATTAAATGAAAATTACTCTTATAGATTACCAATAGAGTCAGTCAGTGTATGACGCTTGCTTGCTTGCTCTGGAACAAACTTACGAATAGGGTAATAGAGGCTAAGACCTTAAGTAGTTTTAAAGAGAAATTGGACAAATGAGTGGGAGGGGCTGGGCCTGACTGATGCCTGGGGTACGTAAGCAAATACTTGGGTAGCTTTGGGAAAAGGTTGGACAAATATATGGGTGGATTTTGAAAAGAACCTGCCTTGTACAGGCAGGTAAGCCAGCTGCAGTGTTCCTCCATTCTTATGTTCTCTCTCTCTCTCTCTCTCCGAAACATTCGAACATTCTAAAGTAAAAGTCAAACTTAGAAATAAACAAATATCCAAAGTTCATATTTACTCCGAACTCACATGATTAACACGGAGAGAGGAGTGAATGTATATCTTTTCATATCCTTAATATTTGTAATGATTTAATTATATCTTGGGACTCGGAGATAATGGAATAATAGTGATATATTTCATTGCATATCAGTTAATGGCACTACAATTTATATGGTGATTAATCATAGGGTGCTTAATAGTAGGGCGTCTAATGGTAGGTTACATAATAGAAAAATCGCTTTCTTAATCTCAGTAATGAACGTGATAAGGGGCTTTAAAACAATCATGCTGAGGTGTGGTACAAAATAAGGTAGCAGATACAGGAGTACAGAAAAAAAAATAGAAAGACACAGAGATAAAGAAACATGGAAAGAGGGATACTGAAATAGAAAAAGGATACAAAAACAGGTATACACAAACAGGAATGCACAGTGATTCGCAAATAGGTATACACAAAGAGGTATACAGTGATACGCAAACAGGCATATACAGAGATACACAAACAGGGATATACTAAAAGGGATACATAAAACTAGAAACACAGATAATGAAGGAAAAAAAGTTGTGCCTTATCAACTGAAGCAGCAATTTCACTCTTAATTACCCTAATCCCCAGTAATTAAGCTGCAGGTGAACGATTTAAAACAATCATACGCTAATATTTCAACGATTCTCACTTTCCCTTATTATTTTGTTCAAATTTGTTCTTCTGTTTGTTCCTTGAGTGTTGACTGCGGCTTTTGCTTATCTTACTGTTGATTTATTGCTGATCTGGTGATGTTTTTTTCCCCACGCCATTTCCTGATTTATTGTAGTTTCATCTGAATTTATTGCGTTTACATTTAATTTAGTGTGTCTTCTTTCACTTCGGTGCCCTGGTGATGGACCAGGTGCTTCGGCTCCTTCAGTGCCCTGGTGATGGACCGGGTGCTTCGGCTCCTTCAGTGCCCTGGTGATGGACCGGGTGTTTCGGCTCCTTCAGTGCCCTGGTGATGGACCAGGTGCTTCGGCTCCTTCAGTGCCCTGGTGATGGACCGGGTGCTTCAGCTCCTTCAGTTCGCTCTTTGGTAGTGCCCTGATTATCGGAGCTTGTTCCATGGATGGAGTAGAAGTTGGGTTGGAAAGGTGTTTTTGTTTGTGGGATTGGTTTAGGGTTTGAGGGGGACCTGCCTAGTGTGGGCCGGTTGGCCTGCTGCAGTGTTACTTCCATCTGTAATCTTATGAGAGAGGGGTTAGATTTGAGCGGGACTTGGATGGTTGTGAAGGCTTGAGGGTTGTGAAGGTTGCTTGGGTGCCGCTGGGGATGGGATGGGCAAATATTTTTGTTGGTGGGTTGGTTTTGACATGGACCTGCCTAGTGTGGGCCAGTAGGCCTGTTGCAGTGTTCCTCCTTTCTTATGTTCTTATGTTCTTATGATTTAGTGCGCTTTGAATGAGTTTATTGATATTTAATTTAACTTGGTGTAATTTCATCTTTTTGTGTCCTCAACTAGTTTGTGTTCTTGTGATATACATTATCTGTCTACCTGGTGCATGTGTCTGTATCCTTCTTATATGTATATGATTTTTATATTCGACAAATTCATCAAAAAACCTAACTGGTTAATTTTGACTTTGCCGGGTTCTCTGTGCATCCGTCGGATTAGTGTGGCCTAACTTATTGTGTGCCTGATTTATTGTCTGAAATGTATTGTGCGCGCCACCTGATTTATGCCGTCTACTTGACTCACTGTTTGTTGCCACTGATTAAATTTGTGTCTGCTAAATTCTTTTATATTTGTATGTTTTTTTGTCTGTGAATGACTTTTTCCTTGTTTTGTTCTCCCTCTCAGTCTTTTTTTTTTTGATGTATTCATGTAGTTCTTGGTGTATGTCTTATTTTACCTGTATTCAATTCTGCCGATAAGTTCTCTAATGTCCGTTTCCTTTGTCTGTCTGCAGTTGTAGGATTGTACATGTCCCTCTGGTTGCCTGTCTTTGCTTCTGTGTTGGATATTGTCCAGTAGTATCATTCTGATTTTCCCTCTCGACGACTGACTAATTTGGTATCACCTTAAATTCTCATTTATATTTCAGTCTAATCTCTCACTTCTGTACTGGGTTTGTCAGTCGTCTCTCTCTCTCTCTCTCTCTCTCTCTCTCTCTCTCTCTCTCTCTCTCTCTCTTACAAGCGTACTTCCTGTTTTCTAAACACGAATGTTTTAAGTGTATCGCACGAGTTAAAAAGAAAAAAAAATAGATTAATTACATCAATTTAGATTAGGGTTATCTATACACTAAAATATTTTTATAATTATATATTTGAAAGCACCTTACTTGCGACAATTTTTGCAAGCAATGTTGGTCCATTTGTTTAATTACGATTATCATCAATAGCCCAAGATCAAGAATGGTCAATATAATGTATAAATTTAAGGGTAGCTAATTTTGCAAGAATACAAGTAATGAGGATAATTATAATTAAACTAAAATAATTGTGAACAGCAGCAGCAGTAGTAGCAATAGCAGCAGCGGAATCAGCAGCGAAAGCAGCAACAGCAATAACAAGATTTTCATAGAATGCTAGAGACGTCCATTCTCATAACTCAAATAACAATAATCTTGCAAAACAAAAGACCTATATATTGTTATAGGACAGGATAAATCAGCTGTTGTGGGAGGCAGTAAAGAAATTCTCCCCAAAAACATCTCTTAACTACATCAGTGAAGAAATAATCCAAGAATAATTTTTCCTACAAGTTTTCCGAAGGCAACTCGCATTGCTTCCCTTATGCTTAGGCAGCGATCCTGAGAGAAATACTCTTTCCGGCGAGCTCCATTTATAGTGCCGTGAATATTATAAAGTGCCGTTAGCTACCGACCGCGTCTTAAGGCGCGTGTTATTCCGCTACATGAACCTTACGTCAATGAGATATCCATTTGCCTGAAAATGTATTCAGAAATATATTTGCATTATCAGCTCGTGTATATTTTAGAATGCCACGAAGTTGGGCACCGAGGGTAAAAATATTTTAGCTGGCTTTTCGGGAAATTCCAATCGAAATGTGTCTTGGGCGATCAACCATCCTTACGAGGTTATTAATGCAAAATACAGTCGGACTAAGACAGGTTATCAGAGTTAAACCAGTAAACTACAACACACTCAAGGTGAAATTAAACTGTTCTGGACGATTATTATGACAATCCCTATTTGATAAAGTCCCAGAACAGATCTAAAAACATCGCTAAGTTTTCTCTCCAGAATTTCTTCTGAACAGCAACACTTACAATTACATATTCATGCTCTGTTGACACCACAAAAAAATGCAACTTCTAGTATCATCGGAAATATAGAAACTGAGAAGGAATTATCACTTGATAAAGCTATAACCAGGAGGCCACAACTAGGCAGGATCAAACATTAGGATCATCTCCGGTAAGTAAGAGACACCAGGTAACCTTGTGAATGAAGGTAGGTACACAAGGTATCCCCACTAATAAAGCTAGATACACAAGGTAGCCTCGTGAATAAAGCTAGATACACAAAGTAGCCTCGTTAATATGGCTAAAAAAAACCACCCAAATTATTGCGTCGAGTTGTTTAAGATTAAGTAATAATAGCTCCACTTGAGAGAGAGAAAATGACTATTTATAGGGAAGATTATTTGGCCGCGTCACGCTAAGAGTCTAATGTCTTTATTATATGAGGGAAATGACTCGTATCCTTACATTTAAAAAACTGTTTTTTATACCTTTTCTTGCATTCTCGTCTGTTTCTGAGGTCGAAGGATTTTGCTCAAGTTTTAACTTCCTTCCAGCGTCCATATTTCCAGATTTATTGACGGCTGGCTCCAGGTCACCTCAGATTTACAACGATTTTAATTTCAAGATTAAGAGAGCGTTGCTATAGAAAAGCCAAAGCGAGTGGTCAGATTATTACAAACACTTGTTTATTTTTCTCATGTCGTGGTAAACCTGTGTTATATTGAGCCTATTCTCTGATATTAATGCTGGTATTTTGCCAGCTTACTGCAGTGTCTCTACGTTCGCTATTTAGGTTTGGTTAGGTTAATGCCAATTAACCAATCATAATAAATTATATCATACATTAACATCAATAAATGAAATAATGCATAGAGGGGAGATCATAGTTCGATGCGAGTGAAACGGGTAAATACCAAGAAGGAAGAAACAGAATACACAAATAACCCGAACACGGGTCCGACTTGATCCAAGTCGGACCGTAAGGACGTCATACGTTTCTCTCTCTTATGTTCGGGTTATTTGTGTATTATTCCAATCACGGTATTATGCATTTTTATTCCTTAAGAATGATTTTTTTTGGCCAAATCTTTCAGTTCACATTTTGTCTCGGTAGTTTTACTGACGGTCTTGAAAGTAAATACTGGCATGTGATGAGGATGTGTTGCTTAATACTTCAAAACTCTCAGAGAATGTACTAGAGGTATAACTTCAATTCAATTCTTTCACCTGCCATTCTTTGTTCTTATACATTCATTTCAAGCCTCGACATAAATAAAGAAAAAATGATACATCAGAAAACGGGATGGTTAAATAAATTGAGCAATCAGCACGCCAGCCAGACAGCCAGTCAATCAGGTAACCATCCAGTTAGTCAATCAGAAAAACAGACAGCCAGCCAATCATTCAGCCAGCCATTCAATCAGCCAACCAGACAGCAAGTTAACCAGCCAGCCAGCCAATCCATTAGTCAGACAGCCAGCCAACCAGTCAGCAAACCAGCCAACCAGCCACTCAATCTGCCAGTCAACAAGTCAGCCAGTCATTTCCTCTCGTAACAGACCACACTCCCTTTCCCACTCGTGCCCTGATAGTGCTATCTTCTGTAATTGTTCACTCTCAGTTTGTGCTCAAATGATTATGTGTTACAGCTCTTTGTTTATGTAATAAGCTAGCTTGCAACGACATCCTTTGTCTGTCATATAATCAGAGGGGTGCTTTTAGTCGTGATGGGCTCCTGTTAAGAAGCGTTGGAGCATCCCTCTGGTTCCTCGGATCAACCCTGGTTACTTCGCATTACCTAGACGCTGTAACACCCCTCCAAAGTTAAATTTTCACAATGATTATAATTATATAAATAAGAGAAATGGATTATTTTATGAAGGTAGCATTGACGCTCATTTAGTGCTCTTGGTTTCAGGAGATGGAGTTATCCTCTCTTTCCTTTACCCCTTGTTTCTGAGAAGAGTGTATGACACTTATGGGTTTTGCGATTATCCATGATAACCATAATTTTTTTTTAAAGGGGTGGACCGCTAAACCAGCGGAAGTCCTCGGTTAGAAGACCAAAAGCTCCAGCAGTGGGTCATCATATGACTAAGACCAGCGTCAGGAAACAGGAGGAGTGTTTCCTGACAAATCTTGCCTAACTATATAATAATGAAGGTAAGGGGAGGGTGTAGGAGAACAATCCTCGTTAATTGTATTTATTTTGTCGCATGATGATACTTAATTGTACCTTGTGACACCGGGTTATTGACACGGAATTCCCAGCGATCCTACACCCTTACACTACACTTACACTACGACAAAGATGTCTGTATACTGCACCAAATCTTCACCAGTACGAAGGCATATACCTACAGCTAACCTATACTTGTTCTCAGCATATTCAGCACAATGCTTGCTATCATACACACAAATAAGCACCTAACACACAAATTCACACTAAACATACACTCCTTTGCACAAAAATAACAAGCAAATATTTACTCACACACCAAAAAAAAAAAAACTTAACCTTCACCAAGTCAACTTATGTACAAAACATACGTGTGAAAGCTTTATTTGTACATATACAAAACACTTCGCTAGTTTACTAACATATATACATCAGATCTACATATATGAACATGGTCACACCAATTCTAAACACATTTTCAAACATATACATACTACAGCTACACACATGAACATACACACACTAAAAGTACACATATGAACAGACATATATACAGCAAACGTTCACACGAGTACAAATATCTACTCCCCAAACCGACTCGCAACGAGTTCTGAGCCTAAATTCTCAACATTTTACTATAATACATTTCCTCCCTTTTTCCCTTCCATCTCTAAGACTCACTCGCTCACTCATCCACTCACCCATATACCCCCACAAACCCATGTAAATGACGCAAACTTAAAGAGATATATTAGTGTTGGAGGGTACATAAAAACAAAGAAGGAGCACTGCAGCAGGCCTACTGGCCCAGTTAGGTAAAGCAGTTCGTATCTGACAAGTCCTCGTTGCGGTCTCCATTAAGACGGAGCGGCAGCCTTATTCACTGGTGTACTAAAAGGGCCAGCATATTATTATACTTTTCATGTAGAATGTAAGCGATAAGATATTTCTCGCTGTAGAAATTCAATGCAGAAAACTATTCCACTACTATTATTGGTACTACTTTTGTTGCTACTTTTTTTTCCCCCGCTCGCATTTTCCGCTTTGTCTTCTAGTCTTCTCTGCTTTCCTTCTCGCACATTTGTGACTTGATAAAGATCCAGGATGAACCGAAACATCGTTCTTTTGGGTAGTTTGTGAACTGGTCCAGCCAGTGTATTGCTCCTTTCATCAGTCGTCTATACAGTTACGTTTAGGCCCATTTTCATTATCGGTACTTTATGATTGGCAACCAATTGGATTATACTTGTTAGTGGAATTTTTTTCCAGAGCTGTTTCCTATCCGTCACCAGATTATCCGCTTATGTAGGATCAGTGCACCAAGTTTTTACCTGAAGTTTGTGCCCTCTGACGGCCATAATAATACACGTGTATACATACACACACACACATATATATGTATATATATATATATATATATATATATATATATATATATATATATTGTGTGTGTGTTAGGTAAAATTACACAAGGGAAACTAATGTGACATTTTATTGTGACAACGTTTCACTCTTCAGGAGCTTTGTCTAGCCGTTACAAACAATACAGGGACAGACAGGGTATAAATAGGTATAGAATGAGGTGTAAAACATAACTAACAAACAAACACACACACACACCAAGCTTCGGCTGGGTGGCCAGCTCAGAGAGAGCTCTGATTCCTTGCATCCATCAATTCCCACCATCCTGCAAACCGTCCTGACGGGATCAACATCTATCCCTGGAAAAACGGCAAGCTTTCAGCATAGTACGATGCCTGTGTGTCGACTCTGGCTGACACCTTCATCCGTCACAGCCCTGGGCAACAAGGCGTTGCCGATCACAGGGAGAAATACAAGCTCAGCAACTATGGGGACTTAAGCCATCATTATCAATTCGTCCCAGTGGGATAGGAGATAATGGTTCCATAGGTAAAAGAATGTATAGATGTTTGTGCTATTTCAGTAAATAATTCTCTCTCTCTCTCTCTCTCTCTCTCTCTCTCTCTCTCTCTCTCTCTCTCTCTCGTTCATAATAATCAGAATCGGTCAATTAGGCATAACTGCCTTCAAAATCGATGCTGACACTTTTCTTATGCATTTACTGATATATTAAAATTTTGAATTTTTATAAAAATTAAATTGCAGCAAAACGAGCCTAAGGCACCTCACCTAACCTCCAAAGTTAGCGTAATGTAGTAAAAACCAGGTACATGATACCGACAATTTGAGCAAATTACAAGCGTACAAACACTTAAAACAAACAGTGGAACAAACACAGATGACCATCCAACCAGGATAATCCTGACCTGACGTCTCTTCACTCGCATGCACCTTACCTTCATATACTTTGTTTCTTGCACACTGCATCTTGCACACTGCATCTTGCACACTGCATCTTGCACACTGCATCTTGCACACTGCATCATTTGCGACGACAATGTCCCAGACTTGAAGCGTTTATAAAGAAAAGGAACAATGCACAATAACAAAAATATAATAAATGGGGTAGCACTAAACCCATTGGATTATTATACAGCGCCTGTGGGGGGATGTGGAAGGCATTCAGGTTTAATTCAGGGAACTGGAGCACATATCCAATTCCCTAGATCAAGAGCCCCTCATCAGCATCAAGGAACACAAATAACACACACATAGGAGAGAGAAGCTTATGACGACGTTTCAGTCCGCCTCCGCCCATGCTGGACCGAAACGTCGTCATAAGCTTGTCTCCTATGTGAGGGTTATTTGTATATTAAAACGTTTCCTAAACGTTTCCTAAGAAATGTTTTAAGAGTTTGCACACGTCATGTCCTAGTGTAATGCAGTTTAACTTAATCCGACAGCTTAACAATCCAATTTAGGTCGATGGAATCTTAAGAAAAAATATTGTTTAGCAATATATATTTATTGCGTTTAGTTTAAACCGAGTTTTTTAAAGTTATTGTATAAATGAATCTTCACTCTCCTTTTCCAGCATAACAACCATTACTTTATGAATCGTCGTTTATGCTTAATGGGTATATATATATATATATATATATATATATATATATATATATATATATATATATATATATATATATATATATATATATATATATATATATAAATTGAAAGTGAATATAGGAAAGAGTAAGGTGATGAGGATAACAAAAAGATTAGGTGACGAAAGATTGGATATCAGATTGGAGGGAGAGTATGGAGGAGGTGAATGTATTCAGATATTTGGGAGTGGACATGTCAGCAGATGGGTCTATGAAGGATGAGGTGAATCATAGAATTGATGAGGGAAAAAGGTGAGTGGTGCACTTCGGAGTCTGTGGAGACAAAGAACTTTGTCCATGGAAGTAAAGAAGGGAATGTATGAGAGTATAGTTATACCAACACTCTTATATGGGTGTGAAGCATGGGTGATGAATGTTGCAACGAGGAGAAGGCTGGAGGCAGTGGAGATGTCATGTCTGAGGTCAATGTGTGGTGTGAATATAATGCAGAGAATTCGGAGTTTGGAAATTAGGAGGAGGTGAGGGATTACCAAAACTATTATCCAGAGAGCTGAGGAAAGGTTGTTGAGGTGGTTCGGACATGTAGAGAGAATGGAACGAGACAGAAAGACTTCGAGAGTGTATAAATCTGTAGTGGAGGGAAGGCGGGGTAGGGGTCGGCCTATGAAAGGTTGGAGGGAGGGGGTAAAGGAAGTTTTGTGTGCGACGGACGAGGTTGTCATCTCTGGAGAATGCATTTATTGCCCTAATAACAGATGTTGCTAGTGACTTGTCCCTCCTTGGTGGGACAGCCAAACATGCATTGCCAAATAGCATTAGGTTGTGCCAGGATCCGTTGTTTGCAGGAGCATCGTTGACTTTCTTCAAGAGGTCAGGGAATTTGCGGGCAGCTTGATGGCGAGCTGCTTTAGGGATGTGTGTCAGCGTCCTGGTGGATGTTAATTTGATTGCAGATTTTAGGTCCTCTGTAGAGGTGAAGTCAGGGTAGCTGTCAGCTCTGTCTGCTGGGAGGGCCTGTTGGCTGTTCCCATTTAAAGCCCTCCTGGAGCCTAGACATCCATTGTGTTCACGGATGTTGCCAGTTGAGGGATTGAGTGCACATAACCTATGGCACACCTGAAAGTTGCCTCGTGGATGGGTTCCACGGCGTTGGCTCTGTCGTGGAGATTCCTGGGAACCCAACACTTCTTGTGACATTGTGGGTGTGGGAGGGCGCCAGCTGTGGGGTGACTGGTGAAGGACAGCATGGGTGGATGGGGGATGAGTGTGGGGGAGTAGCGAGCGGGAATGTGAGTAATTGGTGGAGCACTAAACGGCAACACCCTTGGTCAGGAAGTCAGTAGGCCTAGACCAGGATGTGGGGAGGGGACCAGGGATGGTGGGCGGTTGGAGAGGCCCTATCTGTTCACTAAAGATGCACATCACTAAGTTTTGCTAATTGTTATACACTTATCATTTTATTTTGAAACAACCTCGCTATTTGGCACACTAATCACCGTGTTCTCACTGTGAACCGAGGTGTTCTTCTGTTCATCATCCAATGACGAGTCCTGAGCGACCACTCCCTCCCCCCACCCCGGCCAAACAGAGGGTAAACAAACCTTCCCCACACCTCCGCTGGCAGGGTCCCCTCAACACTACATCCACTACGCTCAACATGCACACTGCACTTTCACTGATACAGAAGCAACGGTCTGATGCAGGGGATTGTCACGACTCTGTAATCTCAGTGGTACTCACATGACGTCTGCTAAACTGGCCTTCCACACATGTTGGTTCTTCGTTTACGCACAAATGTATGGAGCACCACAAACTGGCTCCCTCCCTCCACGCCGGCAGGCGTGATATATATATATATATATATATATATATATATATATATATATATATATATATATATATATATAACGCCTGCCGGCGTGGAGGGAGGGAGCCAGTTTGTGGTGCTCCATACATTTTGTGCGTAAACGAAGAACCAACATGTGTGGAAGGCCAGTTTAAGCAGACGTCATCGTGAGTATCCACTGGAGATTATATATATAATATATATATATATATATATATATATATATATATATATATATATATATGCAAAAGATCACAGTAAACAGGTGATATCAAAATATGCAAGAAAACCACTATGAAAAAATAGAAGAATTCCAAGCGCTTTCGTGACTACTCACATTATCAAGGAACTATAACAGGAAACATGACAAGAAGGGCTTATATAAGGGGCGAGACTACACCTCACAGTCACATCACACTAACAAAGACTACACCTCACAGTAGCGTAACATCGCACGACTCCTGTTATAGTTCCTTGATAATGTGAGTAGTCACGAAGCGCTTGGAATTCTTCTATTTTTCATTGTGGTTTTTTTGCATATATATATATATATATATATATATATATATATATATATATATATATATATATATATATATATATATATATATATTAAATTGTGGGACCCATAGCCTCGGAGAAGTGGATAAAAGGCTTCAAGGAAGAATATTTGGATTTCTTCCTGAAGCCATTTGAATATTTCACTTCCCTACCACCCCATCTTTTAATTTTTTTACCAATAGGTATATTTTATTACATAATATGGTACAAAAGATTTAAGAGATACATTGTTGATATAAAGATGGCATATACAGTACACGAGGTGTGAGAGATACATGTCTAGTACATATTGTTACATGTTTGTCACTGATTATAATGCGAAAATCTCATCCAGCTCCCCCGAGCTGGGGCGCGTGCCCAGAATACAGCATGCATTACCCCTCTGAACAGCAGTGCTGAGTCGCTGGAACAGAAAACTAGCTGCCCTGGGATCCCTAGTTACCCTGTTGACTCTTTTGCCCAGCTCCTTGAGGAACTTAGATGCATTCTTTCCCCATGAGCCAAGGGTCTCTGAGCCTATGGGAACAAACATATAATGATGGGCAAGTTCTCCATATTTTCTCGACTTCTGGGACTCCTTGAAGTGGCAGCTGCCCCTCCTTCCTCCCTGGTGTATTGGAGATAGGTATCAGCCAAGATAGATGCACATGTGTAGTCCCACACCACCTGCTTGCCGTCTGTCCAGAATTGAAGGGTGATACCATCTGGACGCTTTTGGCTGCAATTAGATCTGCATAGGTGGGGTGGCTTTCTTACTGCTGGGCATCCGGCTGTTGTGAGGCTCCTCTTGATAATGTTATTAACCTCTTTATGTCCTGCAATCTTTCCCTCGGATTTACGACACACAAGACCATGGTACCCGAATCGGTCTGCTGCTTCACTGCCACAAATACACCTGTGTTCGGCGAGAATAGGGGCGGCAAGTCGAAGGGCAACACCAATGCGGATGGTCTGTGGGTCGAGGCGTGTGCCACGGCTGGAGTTGGGAACAGACAAAAGAAAGTCCCCTGCATGATGAGCTCTCACTGCAAGGAGGCGGGCTCTATCCTTCCCTGACACACTCTGAAGCATTGCTGAGGCTATATTCTCTACTATTGGGCCATCCCAGTGCGACTGTTTGTAGTTGTTGGGGGGAGCAGGCCTGGTTTCAGAGCCTGTTAGGTTATCCCAGATCCTGGCTCCATCAACGAACTTTTGGTCATGGATTCCAATCGTGTCCCTAAGATGTTCAGGGAGAATTGCTGCTACAAGCCCTCTGGATGCAATGCATGAAGACAGGAAAGCAGGTAGAGCAATCTGAGATGACTTGCGGACACCAATGCTTCCTAGTCTGACTGGGAGTGTAGCTTGATCCCACTGGCCATCTTCTAGAGTAAGGTTAAGTACTTTAGTAAAGATCTGCCTCAGGATACTGTCATAATCGTGCAGTATAGGTTTATCATATGAAGGAGCACATCTTAGGAAATATGTCAACCTGGGCAGATTCAAGCATTTTGTGAGAAGGTACAAGGCATCATGGGTGTCAAGATTGCCTATTCGTTGTTCCATTCTCCTCAATTCTTCCAGTTTCTTCCTGAGAATTGTGTCAATGGCATCGCTTCCCAGAGGTGCTCCAAGCAAGACACTATTAGTAGGGGCAGTGACTGTTGCTCCTGGTAGTTTTGATATCACTGCATCTATCACTTGTTGATTGACTGAGATGATTTCACATTTGGATATATATATATATATATATATATATATATATATATATATATATATATATATATATATATATATATATACATACATTATTGCTTAATTTCGCAAAATTTCTTCTGAACCTAACGAAAAAAATATATTTCATTGTGTTTGCTTATTATTAAATTATTGTAAACTTATATTATCTAAAATATATTTAGTTGGATTAAGTTAAATTAAATTGAACTTGATATAATAAGGTTAGATAAGTTTTCTAAGGTTCTTTTGATACAAAATTAATTTTTTCAATAGCATAAGTGAAAAAAATATATATCTTGAAACGCATGAGAGAAAATTTTCTTTTGATACAAAATTAATTTTTTCATTAACATAAGTGAAAACATATATATCTTGAAACGCATAAGAGAAAATTTTAGAAAGGACTTAATTTTATATGAGTTCTTGCTAATTGACCAGTTTTACTTATTCGGCACGACACACACACACACACACACACACACACACACACACACACACACACACACACACACACTACGAACAAACAGGCAGAAACCGATTCGTTTACGCAAATAATGCCAAATATATGCAGGTGCATCTTCGATGAGTTCTGAGAGTCTTTCTACTTCCGGAGCCCAGCCATAGACGAGGCTTCTCTGGCGTTTATCTGGAAAACCAGTCTGGTTGACATGGCACCTAAAGATATTTGTCCAGTTTGCTCTTTAAGACTTCTACACTTGTCCCAGCAGTGTTTCTGATATCTTCTGGTAAGATGTTGAATAACCTGGGGCCACGGATGTATGGAATGAAAATTTTGTTGAATCATAATTATGCATACCCATTCCTTACATTTTCGATAAAAAAAAATATACTTATATTTACGGGGGCAAACAAAGTTAAATTTAGTGTTTCTATTTGTAGTCTGTATATTTAACAAGATAAGCTAATTAATGTAAATGTACACGATTTTCCACAGCCGTCTTTCACTGACAAAAACTACACGACTGCAGAGGCACCCAAGTTTTATGGACCGAGCAGCGTCAAGGGTTTTGTTTTCATTTTTGTGGCATTAGAAGCTACTGCCAGGCACATACTTCACGCAAGACGGTTCCTTACGCCCAGAAATTTATAGCCAAAAAACAGCACTGTAATAAATATATCCAACTGCCTAGCGCTGAATAGTTTTCTTCGGGTGAATTATGCAGAAAGATTGAGCTTAGTTTGTGTAAATGGGAAGAAAGCGCATATGAAAGTTTTTTTTTAGAACTGTATGAGGATTTTTGTTTTCAAATGAGAGCATCATTGAGAAGCAGCCGGAAAGAGAAGCAAATAATGGTAAAAATATTCTGTTAGTATATATATGAGCACCAAAGCTTTTGTGATAATGTGGGGAGCTAAAATTAATGGCAAAGTGTGGGTGAAGAAACAAAATTATCGAGGCCTGTGAATGTTGTATGCATCGTTCCACCATTCCAGTACCAAGTGTACACAGATACTGCCCGGCTCTTATATAGGGGGTTGTCAGTGAACCATGACAGACAAACCATACCATAATGTAGAGAATATCAAGTGAGTATTAGTCAACTCTGGTCTCAATTCATATGAAATGTTAAACTGTACTGTGAATGGCAACAATTCAGCTCATAATTAACAATAAGATAACATGTTTGTGTGAAACATCTCTGCAGTCCTGTTTTTATTCTGGATTAAACACAAAATGTAGAGCCCGTGTTTGTGTTCTCATGCTAAGTCAGCCTAATCGCTGGCCTTTAGAGCCACAACACAATGTTATCGTTCTTGTACTGTATAGCAGGTCACGATTATGTTGCTAGGTCAGAGAACAACTGCAGATTGTGTACTTGGGCAAGATAACGCAGCATAATACTGAGCCATGTTTATGAACATACATCTGCGGCGACCGACCAGCAGCTAGGATGAGAGAGAGAAGCTATAAACATTACTCGCGATAACTTTTTCAGGCTTGGCGCAACATCAGAATTTACACTACATAAATTCGGCTGCCTTCGCGTAACAAATCCTGTGCATCGTAAAGCCATTTGCCTTTGCCGAAAATAAGATACAACGATGTATGCAAAATTAAGCAATAAAGTCAACAAACAGCGTAAAATATTAAACTATTTTTGCACTTGGCGAACGAAATTAAATTTGCATATATATTTTTGAAACCGCATAACGAGAGTGAATATAATTTGAGGAGGAGAAGACTGGAGACGGATTATCTTTGAACCTAATATGCCTCCTGGGAAGGAGGTAAAAGATCTTGTGCTACATCCAGGCATCCCGAGCGCCTGGAGATCCCCTGGAATTTCAAGAAGATGAGAAAGAGCCTCCACGAGAATGAATAATTAATGAATATAATAATAAAATAATTGAACTCAGGACATATTAAACTTATAAAAATGATGTGGTCGAGAGCCTCCTCCCGAAGATTGAAGTCCGTCCCTTGTCCCATTGAGGATTGAACCACCGGACTTCTGACGACAGCCAAGAGTGTAACCACCTGAACACTGTAGGAAAAGGCCAGAGCTATACAGTAATGTTTCGGAGTGCGCCATCCTTCACCAAGATTTATTATCTATTTGCCGATTCTTACTCATCTGTACAGAACTCACTATCGTTAGAATGATATGGAAAGGCGATCCAGTCCTATAACAGCACCATATTTCCTCTTAGACAACTCAAAGAATGGACTTGTAAATCTCTTCGGCTTTCTTCACTCTTCTAGCTTCTAACTCAAAGTTACGACTCTTACAAACGGTTCGCTCGGTAAAAATATTGCCAAGGAAACACTTCAAATAGCTGCCAATGATCATAAAACTGACCAGGACTGTCGGACTGACGGAGCGAGAAAATTGTGGCGCCATTTTCGTCATGGCTAGACCAGTATAATGGCGTTCCTATACTCCACAGCTTTCAGAGTAGAGACTTCGCTGACCAGGAGGGCAAGGACTCTAGCAAGAAAGGATTTTGGAATTCATGACATATGACAGTGTCCACGGTATCCCAGGCAAGGTTTTCGTATACCAGGAAGCAGGGAAGCTAGGTTTTTACAGTTTAATATAGAATATGCTAGGTTTAAAGGCAAATCGAATATAGTTTATTGGTCATGAAGTATACTTTCATAGGTTCAACTGCAAACTTCAAAAGACAATGAGGCAAGTTTCTACAGGTCCAGACGTAGGTTTTTTTTTTTTTACCGAGCAAAAAGATAGGTTTATTCAAGCCAAAATACAAAGTTTTACATGCCAGAAGGCAAGATTAACTCTCTCGCTCTCTCTCTCCATATATATATACATATATATATATATATATATATATATATATATATATATATATATATATATATGTGTGTGTGTGTGTGTGTGTGTGTGTGTGTGAAAGGGGTTAAACAGCCAGGATTGATGGGATAAAGAAAGAAATGTTAAAAGCAGGTGGGGACAGTTTTGGAGTAGTTTGTGCAATTATTTAATAAATATATGGAAGAGGGAATTGGAAGAGAGAATGCATGGTTTCTTTGTATAAAGGCAAATGGGACAAAGGATAAGCCTGTTGAGTATACCTGTTAAAGTGTATGGTAGAGTTATTATTGAAAAAAAGAAGAGCAGGATCGCAGACGAACAATGAGGCTTCAGGAAGAGTGGGATGTGTGAAGATCAAGTGCTTACAGTGAAGCATATAGGTGAACAGTATTTAGATAAGGGTAAAGAGGTTCTCGTTGCATATATGGATTTGGAAAAGGTATATATGGTGGAAAGGGGGGGGCAATGGGGCAGATGAATAGGAGGTAGGTTACTGAAAGCAGTTGAGTTTTACGAGGTTAGTGAGGCTCAGGTTAGAGTATGGAGGAGAGAGGGAGATCATTTTCCAGTAAAAGGAGGCCTTAGACAGGGATGCGTAATGTGACCATGGTTTTTCAATATATTTATAGATGATGCTGTAAGAGAAGTGAATTCCCAGGTGTCGGCAATAGGTGTGGGAATAAGAAATAATCTAACACAAAGTGGGAGTCACAGTTACTTTGTGCTAATGACACTGTGCTTTTGGGAGATTCTGAAGAGAAGTTAGAGGTTGGTGAACGAGTTTGGAAGTGTGAGTAAAAGAAATAAATTAAAAGTGAACATAGGAAAGAGCAAGATGATGAGGATAATAAAAAAAAAGGTAATGACAGATTGGATATCATGTTGGAGGGGGGGGGGTATGGAAAAAGTGAATGTATTCAGATAATTGGGAGTGGACTTGTCAGCAGATGGGTCTATGAAAGACGAGGTGAATCATATAATTGATAAGGGAAAAAGGTGAGTGGAACACTGAGGAGTCTGTGGAAACAACCTTATCCATGGAAGCAATGGAGAGTATAGTGGTGTCATCGCTCTTATATGGGTGTGAAGCATGAGTGGTGAATGTTGCTACAAAAAGAAGGATGGAGGCAGTGGAGATGTCGTGTCTGAGGGCAATGTGTGGTGTGAATATAATGCAGAGAATCCATAGCTTGGAGATTAGGAGGAGGTGCGGGGTTTGCAAATGTATTATCCAGAGGGCAGATGAAGGGTTATTGAGTTGTTTGGGACATTTAGAGAGGATGGAACAAAATAGAAAGACTTGGAGGTCATATAAATCTGCACTGGAAAGAAGGCGTGATTTGGGTCGTCCTAGGAAAGGTTGGAGGGGGTAAAGAAGGTTTCGTGTGGAGGGGCCTGGACTTCCAGAAAGCGTGCCTGAAAGCTAGTGGAGACGAATATTGTTTTTTTTTGACGTGCTGTTGGAGTGTGAGCAAAGCAATATTTATGAAGGGAATAAGGGAAATCGGTTAGCAGGACTTGAGTCCTAAAGGCAGGGAGTACAGTGCCTGCGCTCTGAAGGAGGGATGGAGATATGTCGCAATTTTTTAACTATAGTATATATATATATATGAACTAATTTTATTCCCATGTTTGGATACCGGTCTCAAGAGCAGTACACACATTAATGTATCCACGAAACAAGTGGTTTTTAAGTAAATAATACTGCGACCATCCGGGGATCAAACTCGAGTTATTTAACCAGACTTCCGGGAAGCTGGCTAAGTTCACGACGCCTTAGTACACTACGCTACCATACTAAAAACGTTAGGTGCCAGGCAAGTACACTGGACATGCCCGTTCACTTCCTGTGCAAGTAACATTTGTAGCATATATATTCATACATAAATACACAGTAATAGTATTTAAAAGCTACGATGTGCTTCTTTATATCATAAGACTGCTATATTATCAGCGTAGCCACTACCGAGATGCGCACAAATATTAATTCCTATAGATGAAATAAAAGATACTGAAAAATCTTAAACTGGAAAACTTATAGTGGAGATGGAAAAAAAATGTTCGAAAATGAGAACAAAATTTTTCCTTAAGGAATGTAAGAAGAGGTAAGACAATCAGGTCGGGTGGCACTTATTGACATCTTGTCAAAGGCTGCCAATATGGGGTGATAAAATGGGATCAAGAGAAACGAATTCGGCGCTCGCTTTGAAGTTGTGGGTGTTGTTGATGTGAGAAGGTGAAAGGGGCTTTGACGGCGGCTGTGAAGTATTTCGAAGGGTGTTGTGAGGGACTTGAACCAGTGTCATGAGGGACTTGAACCAGTGTCATGAGGGACTTGAACCAGTGTCATGAGGGACTTGAACCAGTGTCATGAGGGACTTGAACCAGTGTCATGAGGGACTTGAACCAGTGTCATGAGGACTTGAACCAGTGTCATGAGGACTTGAACCAGTGTCATGAGGGACTTGAACCAGTGTCATGAGGACTTGAACCAGTGTCATGAGGGACTTGAACCAGTGTCATGAGGGACTTGAACCAGTGTCATGAGGGACTTGAACCAGTGTCATGAGGGACTTGAACCAGTGTCATGAGGGACTTGAACCAGTGTCATGAGGGACTTGAACCAGTGTCATGAGGGACTTGAACCAGTGTCATGAGGGACTTGAACCAGTGTCATGAGGGACTTGAACCAGTGTCATGAGGGACTTGAACCAGTGTCATGAGGGACTTGAACCAGTGTCATGAGGGACTTGAACCAGTGTCATGAGGGACTTGAACCAGTGTCATGAGGGACTTGCTTCCACCGGTGCTGTTAGGGACTTATTGCCACCGGTGATATTTTTCCTACTAATATGAATTTTCCTACCATCATTATTCTTTATCACCATGAATTTTCCTGCTACTATGACTTTCTTATTGCCAGTATTTTATTCAAATAATAATCATTCTTCCACTGACATTCATAATCAGTTTATCATTCATGCCCGTGACTCATACCATACTCGTCACTCCTACCATGCCCGTTGTACATGCCTGTCATACCATTCCCGTCACTCCTACCAGAGTTCATTCCTCTCATACCACACCCTTCTCTCGTATTGCACCAGTCACTCATACCACGGCCGTCTCTCCAACACAATGCCTGCAGATATACCTTCACTCATATCGTCCCAGTAGACGACAATAACCTAAATTTCGTATATTGAGAAAATTGCTAAAAAAGAGTCGATTGTGCCTTAAAGGTGCAGAGATTCTTTCCTCTCCCACAACGCAGAAACCTACATAAATCAACTATATTAAAAAATATGTATATTTTCACGAGTAATTGGTAAACACGTAGGGGTTACACAGAGTATGGGGAATGGAAGGTAATAATGTTTGATCAAAGGAAAGGGAGAGAGGTACGGGCAAGTGCCTTATATGAAGACTCAGTCCACAGCATCAAGGCACCCCATTTCAAGGGTCAGATCTTTATACTTTTCATTTCTTTTAGTAAAAAAATAAATTTTGTAGATCCTTGATTTTATTAAATATTCATCCAGCCTACTTATATATTTTTATGAAGTTATGAATCGAACTTAAGTACTGTGTTTGCCAGGTTGTTACCTTGGTGCTCTCCACCAGAGTGACGTATGTTCCCCACAGCTATGGTTGACGACCACTAACTAGAATCTTAACTGTAGAGCACTCTTGTCAAAACCAGCGAGAACTGGGTTTGATTCCCAGGTCTTACTGGTTTTGCCCAGGTGGCGCTTGACGTATGGACAAATCTCCGACCTTTTTGGTCCATGAGGTGCCTTGATGATGGTAATGTATTCTTCATCAACGTGGAGCTGCCCTTTCTTTTCTTCCTGGAATCGATCTCGACTGTCTGTCATTCTCCCGGCGCTATATGAGAGCTAAGGGTTTAACTATTTCAAATGAATGTCACAGTAATAAAATAAATACAGTTGATAATAAATTTAATAATAGTAATAAATAATAATAAATAATAATCCCTTAAACAGCATATTTTCCAATCAGAACAAACGTTATCGCACTCAGTGCAGTTGCTGATCTCTATACCTTAACAAAAAAATTTTGTTCTGGCCAAATTTAGCATAAATTTATCTATAACTATAGTTAACCACCAATATCGAAATAACATAAACGAGTGGCGCACGCTAAGTTACAGCATGGGCTACTAAACTGCAGCTGCAAATTTAAGCATATTGTGTGTGTGTTTTATATATATATATATATATATATATATATATATATATATATATATATATATATATATATATATATATATCGAAGAAGGTAACACAGTGGGAGCAATCAGAATAATTACAAGTGACGACACTAGCTCCCAAAGATGAGACCACAGCTCAAACACTAAGAGACAAGCATCCCATCACTGAACAATTAATTTTGCCAGAATCAGAAGTGTCAAGGCGATAGTGTCATTTCCAGCAGGATCTGCAGGAGGTTACACTGGAATTCGACCACAACACCTCAAAGAGATGGTAAACCAGTACCGACATC
>WNWK01006805.1:0-67500 GCA_009830355.1 Cherax destructor
TGTGTGTGTGTGTGTGTGTGTGTGTGTGTGTGTGTGTGTTGAAATTAGGTATAGGGGGAAAAACAGAGATGAGCAGGAAGGGAAAGAAAAGGGGGGTTTTTAAATATATATTAAAAACAATATTCAGAAAGTTAGGAAAAGATGGACGAGTTGAGATTAGTTAAAGTACAAATTGATTTTTTTGCAATAACTGAGACATGGTTTAATATAAAAAATCGGGACTTACCTGCCAATGTCACTTTTCGGGTTTTAAATTGTTCCAATGCAGAAATAGGGAAAGGGGGTGGGGTGGCACTCTATGTCCGTGATCATTTAAATTTTGCAAAAACGGTATAAAGTCTGAATTAACACACACAGAGTCTGGTCTGGATAGAATTTTCAGAGGGTGTGAAAAATTTATTTTAGGTGTTTTACCGTCCTCCAAACTTAGATAGGGAACAAGGGGAGACTACTTTGGGAGAAATTGTTAAGGCCACAAGGCACGATAACGTAGTAAATTTAGGGACTTTAATTTTAGTCAGATTATTTAATTTCATGACAGGGAATTTAGAATCTAACGACTTTTAGAAGTAGTTCAGGATTGCTTTGAAGCAGTTTGTAACAGAACCTACAAGGGAAATAACCTACTGACTTGGTTCTGCAAGCAAGGAAACCCTTGTTAATAATTTAGAAATTACAGAGAATGGCTCAAGCGACCACAAGTCAATTACCTTTAGCATTGAATGGATGTATGATAGTAGGGATAATTCAGTAATGGTCCCAGATTTTCGCTTAGCAGATTATAATGGACTTAGAGAACATTCATCAACTGTGGACTGGGGTGAAGAAGAGAGGTATCAATATGACAGTTTTCTTAACACTATACAGGCTCCCAAGAACATTTATCCATAAAAGAATTAGATCAAGTAGAAATGACCCAAAATGAATGAATAATAGGCTCAAATATCTTTAGGGCAGAAGAAAGGAATTTATAGGCGCATAAAAAGAGAAATAGTCATTTATAAATCAGTATACTGACATAAGAGGGACGTTAAAAGGGAATAAGAAAAGCTAAACGGGACTATGAAATTAAAGTTGCTAGGGATTCAAAACTAACCCAAAAGTTTTTTCCAGGTTTATAGAACAAAAGTTAGGGATAAATAGGTCCCTTAAAAATAACTTTGGGCATCTACGACAAGGAGAATGATATGTGCTCTATTTTAAATAATTATTTTCTCGTTTTCACAATGAAGACATTAATAATATCCCAGTAATTAATTTTTACAGAGGCCCAGGAAGAAGATAAATTATGTAATATCACAGTCACTAGCGAAATGATTATTAAACAGCTGGACCGACTGAAACAAAATAAATAGCGGGTCCTGATGAGCTTTGCAAGGGTTCTTAAGGAATGCAAATGGAACTCGTGAACCAATACCCTAACATTTTTAATTTATCTCTTCAAACAGGTGTAGTGTCTGATATGTGGAAGATGGCTAATGTAATTCCTATTTTTAAAGCAGGGGAAAAAGTCACTACCGTCAAACTACCGCCCAATAAGCCTGACCTCAATTGTAGGCAAATTACTAGAGTCAATTATAGCTGATATTATTAAACCATCTAGATAACCATAATTTGATTAATGATACCCAGCATGGATTCACGAGGGCCGTTCCGCCTATCTAATTTATTAACCTTCTTCAGTAAAGCTTTTGAGGCATTGATCACGATAAAGAATTCGATATTGTTTATTTAGACTTTAGTAAGGCTTTTGATGAGTACGCCAGAGACTGTTAAAGAAGTGGCAGCTCATGGCATTGGGGGAAAAGTGCTGTCATGGATCGAGTCATAGGCTCACCAATAGGAAGCAGAGAGGGCATAAATGGGGTTAAACCAATGGGGACTTGTAACAAGTGGTGTTCCACAGGGATCAGTCTTAGGCCCATTGTTATTTATAATATATCAATGACCTTGATGAGGAATTACTAGATATGAGCAAATCGCCGACGACACGAAGATAGGTAGGATAATTGATTCAAACATAGATGTCATAGAACTTCAGGAAGATTTAGACAAACTTAATTCGTGGTCAGAAAAGTGGCAGATGCAGTTCAATGTAGATAAATGCAAGGTTCTGAAGCTCGGGGTGTCCATAACCCAAGCACTTATAAGTTAAATAACGTAGAACTTAGCCATACAGATTGCGAGAAGGACTTGGGGGTGATGGTAAGCAGCAACCTTAAACCAAGACAGCAATGCCTAAGCGTACGTAATAAGGCAAATAGATTACTGGGATTTATATCAAAATGTTAGCAACAAAGTCCAGAGGTTATATTACAGCTTTATACATCATTAGTAAGGCCTCACCTAGATTATGCAGCTCAGTTCTGGTCTCCATATTACAGAATGGACATAAATTCGTTAGAAAACATTCAGCGTAGAATGACTAAATTAATACATAGCATTAGAAATCTTCCTTACGAAGAAAGATTGAAGACCCTAAAATTACATTCACTTGTAAGACGTAGAATGAGGGGAGACATGATCGGGGATACAAGTGGAAAATGGGTATTAACAAAGGATATAAATAAGGTCTTGAGGATATCTCTCCCAAAAGAGAACCCGCAAAAATGGATTCAAGTTAGATAAGTTTAGATTTAGAAAGGATATAGGAAAGTATTGGTTTGGAAATAGGGTAGTTGATGAGTGGAACAGTCTGCCTAGTAGGGTTATTGAAGCTAGGACCTTGGGTAGTTTCAAATTTAGGTTGGATAAATTCATGAGTGAGAGGGGTTGGATTTGAGTGGGACTCGCGCATGAGTGGTAGAATTGCAAAGCTTATTTCTTGGGTAGCATTGAAATTGGGTTGAGCAAATATTCTGTTAGTGGGACGGATTGTAGAAGAACCTGCCTAGTATGGGCCAAAGCCGCTGCAGTGCTCCTTTCTTATGTTCTTTTTTTTATTTTTTTTTGTGTGTGTGTGTGTGTGTGTGTGTGTGTGTGTGTGTGTGTGTGTGTGTGTGTGTGTGAGAGAGAAATTAAGAAAGTTAAACCCACAATGAACAACTCACGAAAACGGCTCTTGATCAGCCACATCAGCGCCCTCTATAAAAAGCCTCTGCATGTTGTTCCTGCATTAAACACCCTGTTAATGCCCACCACACTGTGGAAGTGACCAGAGGCGTGCAGCACCACGCTCTTCACACCTGGAAGTGACCAAGTGCGTGGCATCACGCCTCTCTCACACTGTGAAGTGACCAGGAGTGCGTGCAGCATCACGCTCTCTCCACCGTGGAAGTGACCAGAGTGGGGCAGCATCACGCTCTCTCACACAGTGGAAGTGACCAGAGTGCGTGCAGCATCACGCCTCTAACACCGTGGAAGTGACCAGAGCGTGCAGCATCACGCCTTCACACCGTGGAAGTGACCGAGTGCTGCAGCACCACGCCTCTCACACCGTGGAAGTGACCAGAGTGCGGCAGCACCACGCCTTCACACCGTGGAAGTGACCAGAGTGGTGAGCACCACGCAAGTGGGTAGAATGCAGCTTATTCTACACGGGAGTGACCAGAGTGGGAGCACACTTCAAGTGGGACCGGTGTGAGACCGCTCTAGTGGGCCAACGCGCATGCCACGCTCTCACACCGTGGAAGTGACCAGAGTGGTGCAGCACACGATCTCTCACACCTAGTGACCAGAACTCAACAGCTTCAAGTGGAAGTGACCAGAGTGCAAAGCCCTGCAGTGTCCATCGCCATCTCACACCGTGGAAGTGCCCACCACACGTGAAGTGACCAGAGTGTCAGCACCACGCTCTACTGAGGACCAAGGCACCGCCTCACACGTGAAGTGACCAGAGGTGCACACACGCTTCACCGTGAAGTGACCAGCCTGTCAGGTGCATCACGCTCTCACACCGTGGAAGTGACCAGACGTGCAGCAGCTCCACGTGAGTAAGAGTGCAGCACACGCCTCTCACACCGTGGAAGTGACCAGAGTGCGTGCAGCATCACGCCTCTCACACCGTGGAAGTGACCAGAGTGCGTGCAGCATCACGCTCTCTCACACCGTGGAAGTGACCAGAGTGCGTGCAGCATCACGCTCTCTCACACCGTGGAAGTGACCAGAGTGCGTGCAGCACCACGCTCTCTCACACCGTGGAAGTGACCAGAGTGCGTGCAGCATCACGCTCTCTCACACCGTGGAAGTGACCAGAGTGCGTGCAGCACCACGCTCTCTCACACCGTGGAAGTGACCAGATGCGTGCAGCATCACGCTCTCTCACACCGTGGAAGTGACCAGAGTGCAGCATCACGTCTCTCACCTAATGACCCAGTCAGACACGTATGATGACCAGAGTGCAGCACACGCCTACACGTGGAGTGACCAGAGTGCGTCGCATCAGCACCGTGAGACATGCACACACTCTCACACTAGTGACCAGAGGGGAGCTGGAAGTGCGGCACCACGCCTCTCACGTGAAGTGACCAGAGTGGCAGCACCACGCCTCTCACACCGTGGAAGTGACCAGAGTGCGTGCAGCACCACGCTCTCTCACACGTGGAAGTGACCAGAGTGCGTGCAGCACCACGCCCCTCACACCGTGGAAGTGACCAGAGTGCGTAGCACAGTCACTGGACTGCAGACGCTCTCACACCGTGGAAGTGACCAGAGTGCGTGCAGCATCACGCTCTCTCACACCGTGGAAGTGACCAGAGTGCGTGCAGCACCACGCTCTCTCACACCGTGGAAGTGACCAGAGTGCGTGCAGCATCACGCTCTCTCACACCGTGGAAGTGACCAGAGTGCGTGCAGCATCACGCTCTCTCACACCGTGGAAGTGACCAGAGTGCAGCATCAGCCTCTCCACCGTGAAGTGACCAGAGTGTGCAGCACCCCGCTCTTCACATGCTACCAAGTGCGCAGCATCACGCTTCACACACGTGAAGTGACGAGTGCGCAGCACACGCTCTCCACACCGTGAGTGAGAGTGACCTCTCACACGTGGAAGTGACGATGGGCAGCACCACGCCTCTCACAGGAAGTGACCAGAGGGAGCACCAGCTAGTGGAAGTGACAGAGGCGGCAGCATCCGCTCACTCACACGTGAGTACCAACACATCAGTTCACGCAATTCAATATATTCATACACATTAATTACCAAAATAGAACACAATGCAGTTTGACACACACACACACACAACACACACACACACACACACACACACACACACACACACGATGTTAGGAAGCTATCATCAGTGAAGATGGTCGGAAGATGGAATAGTTGGACGATACAGTGTATGAGCTGAGTATCAGTACATAGCTTATAGAGAGGTATGATAAAGCTCACGGAGCAGGAGCGTGACCCAGTAGCCCAGTGAAGACGATGGGCCAGAGTATGACTCGACCCTGCAACCACAACTAGGTGAGTACACACACACAGTAGTGTCAGCTGCAATTACAACTGATGACTATACACAGTGTATGATGACTATACACAGTGTATGATGACTGTATACACAGTGTATGATGACTGTATACACAGTGTATGATGACTGTATACACAGTGTATGATGACTGTATACACTGTGTATGATGACTATACACAGTGTATGATGACTGTATACACAGTGTATGATGACTGTATACACAGTGTATGATGACTGTATACACAGTGTATGATGACTGTATACACAGTGTATGATGACTGTATACACAGTGTATGATGACTGTATACACAGTGTATGATGACTGTATACACAGTGTATGATGACTGTATACACAGTGTATGATGACTGTATACACAGTGTATGATGACTGTATACACAGTGTATGATGACTGTATACACAGTGTATGATGACTGTATACACAGTGTATGATGACTGTATACAGTGTATGATGACTGTATACACAGTGTATGATGACTGTATACACAGTGTATGATGACTGTATACACAGTGATGATGACTGTTACAGTGTATGATGACTGTATACACAGTGTATGATGACTGTATACACAGTGTATGATGACTGTATACACAGTGTATGATGACTGTATACACAGTGTATGATGACTGTTACACAGTGTATGATGACTGTATACAGTGTATGATGACTGTATAACAGTGTATGATGACTGTTACACAGTGTTATGATGACTGTATACACAGTGTATGATGACTGTATACACAGTTATGATGACTGTTACACTTATGATGACTGTTACACAGTGTATGATGACTGTATCACAGTGTATGATGACTGTATACACAGTGTATGATGACTGTTACACAGTGTATGATGACTGTTACACATGTATGATGACTGTTACACAGTGTATGATGACTGTGTACACAGTGTATGATGACTGTGTACACAGTGTATGATGACTGTATACACAGTGATGATGACTGTATACACAGTGTATGATGCTGTACACATGTTATGACTGACATATATGACTGTGACACATTATGTGTAGTTATGATGACTGTGTACAGTGTATGATGACTGTATACACAGTGTATGATGACTGTGTACACAGTTATATGACTGTGTACATAGTTATGATGACTGTGTACACAGTGTATGATGACTGTGTACACAGTGATGATGACTGTGTACACAGTGTATGATGACTGTGTATACACAGTGTATGATGACTGTGTACACAGTGTATGATGACTGTGTACACAGTGTATGATGACTGTATACACAGTGTATGATGACTGTGTACACAGTATATAATGACTGTGTACACAGTGTATGATGACTGTGTACAGTGTATGATGACTGTGTACACAGTGTATGATGACTGTGTACACAGTGTATGATGACTGTATACACAGTGTATGATGACTGTACACAGTATATAATGACTGTGTACACAGTGTATGATGACTGTGTACACAGTGTATGATGACTGTGTACACAGTGTATGATGACTGTGTACACAGTGTATGATGACTGTGTACACAGTGTATGATGACTGTGTACACAGTGTATGATGACTGTGTACACAGTTATGATGACTGTGTACAAGTGTATGATGACTGTGTACAGTTATGATGACTGTGTACACAGTGTATGATGACTGTGTACAGTGTATGATGACTGTGTACACAGTGTATGATGACTGTGTACACAGTGTATGATGACTGTGTACACAGTGTATGATGACTGTGTACACAGTGTATGATGACTGTGTCACAGTGTATGATGACTGTGTACACAGTGTATGATGACTGTTACACAGTGTATGATGACTGTTACACAGTGTATGATGACTGTGTACACAGTGTATGATGACTGTGTACACAGTGTATGATGACTGTGTACACAGTGTATGATGACGTGTACACAGTGTAATGACTGTGTACAAGTGTATGATGACTTGTACACAGTTATGATGACTGTGTACACAGTGTATGATGACTGTGTACACAGTGTATGATGACTGTGTACACAGTGTATGATGACTGTGTACACAGTGTATGATGACTGTGTACAAGTGTATACGTAAGTGAGAGCTGTGTACACAGTTATGATGACTGTGTACAAGTGTATGATGACTGTGTACACAGTGTATGATGACTGTGTACACAGTGTATGATGACTGTGTACACAGTGTATGATGATGTGTACACAGTGTATGATGACTGTGTACACAGTGTATGATGACTGTGCACAGTGTATGATGACTGTGTACAAGTGTATGATGACTGTGTACACAGTGTATGATGACTGTGTACACAGTGTATGATGACTGTGTACACAGTGTATGATGACTGTGTACATAGTGTAGTGATGACTGTGTACACAGTGTATGATGACTGTGTACACAGTGTATGATGACTGTGTACACAGTTATATGACTGTGTACACAGTTATGATGACTGTGTCACAGTGTATGATGACTGTGTACACAGTGTATGATGACTGTGTACACAGTGTATGATGACTGTGTACACAGTGTATGATGACTGTGTACACAGTGTATGATGACTGTGTACACAGTGTATGATGACTGTGTACACAGTGTATGATGACTGTGTACACAGTGTATGATGACTGTGTACACAGTGTATGATGACTGTCATATAACTGTACACTAGTGTATGATGACTGTGTACACAGTTACGTAAGTTATGATGACTGTGTACACAGTGTATGATGACTGTGTACACAGTGTATGATGACTGTACAGTATATGACTGTACAGTGTATGATGACTGTTACACAGTGTATGATGACTGTATACACAGTGTATGATGACTGTGTACACAGTATATGATGACTGTGTACACAGTGTATGATGACTGTGTACACAGTATATAATGACTGTGTACACAGTGTATGATGACTGTGTACAGTGTATGATGACTGTGTACACAGTGTATGATGACTGTGTACACAGTGTATGATGACTGTACACAGTGTATGATGACTGTGTACACAGTGTATGATGACTGTGTCACAGTGTATGATGACTGTGTACACAGTGTATAAAAGTATATGACTGTATACACAGTGTATGATGACTGTGTACACAGTGTATGATGACTGTGTACACAGTGTATGATGACTGTTACAAGTGTATGATGACTGTGTACACAGTGTATGATGACTGTTACACAGTGTATGATGACTGTATACACAGTGTATGATGACTGTGTACACAGTGTATGATGACTGTGTACACAGTATATGATGACTGTGTACACAGTATATGATGACTGTGTACAAGTAGTATGACTGTGTAACTAGTGTATGATGACTGTGTACACAGTGTATGATGACTGTTACACAGTGTATGATGACTGTGTACAGTTATGACTGACAGTGTATGATGACTGTGTACACAGTGTATGATGACTGTGTACACAGTGTATGATGACTGTTACACAGTGTCATGATGACTGGTAACACAGTGTATGATGACTGTGTACACAGTGTATGATGACTGTATACACAGTGTATGATGACTGTTACACAGTGTATGATGACTGTGTACACAGTGTATGATGACTGTGTACACAGTGTATGATGACTGTATCACAGTGTATTGACTGTGTACACAGTGTATGATGACTGTATACACAGTGTATGATGACTGTGTACACAGTGTATGATGACTGTGTACACAGTGTATGATGACTGTGTACACAGTGTATGATGACTGTGTACACAGTGTATGATGACTGTGTACACAGTGTATGATGACTGTATACACAGTGTATGATGACTGTACACAGTATATAATGACTGTGTACACAGTGTATGATGACTGTGTACACAGTGTATGATGACTGTGTACACAGTGTATGATGACTGTGTACACAATGTTTGACATTTAGCGGCTGAGAACTCTCTTTGCTATATATGTAACCTTAGCACTGAAATTATGAACATATATATATATATATATATATATATATATATAATATATATATATATATATATATATATGTGTAAAGGGTGCTTTACACATTTGCAGTTTTATAACTGTATGTAAAGCACCCTTCTGGCAAGACAGTGATGGAGTGAATGATGATGAAAGTTTTTCTTTTCGGGCCACCCTGCCTTGGTGGAATCGGATGATGTTAATAAAAAAAAAATATATATTATATATATATATATATATATATATATATATATATATATATATATATATATATATATATATATATATATATATATATATATATATATATATATATATATATATATATATATATATATATATATATAGGTGTGTGTGTGTGTGTAAATGGTGTGCTGAAACAGAGCAGATATTAAGATATCAAAATGTCGATACAATCGCTGAATCTGAGAAGAAATTCATTTTAAGAAAGCCAGGAGATAAGTAACGTAGGATATATTCAACATTTTATCTTTACTGACATGAGTAAAGATACCAAACTGTTGCACATGCTTCTTACTCATTTACATGTTCATATTCTAGACCACTAATATAATTAAAGAAACAATAAAATCTAAGTATGATAGTTTGATAACAAACAAGTCTTTTTTCACAGTATGACGTAGTGAAATTGTTCAGGTGACGTCCGTAGATTCCCAACCAATTAAAAAAAAGCTAAACTATATATATCTCTGGGCAGATTATCAAGGATTTGTACGATAATACCTCAGCACTGGCCAGTCTACACCACTTGCTCGTTTATAAATACAAAGATCCCGACAACACTGCATCAAAATTACAGTTGACCTTTCTGTAGTAGATGCATATGAGCTTCAACTATCATCAAATAGAGAGAAAAAATGAGGAATATTATTGAATTCTGGGTGTGGAAGGTATCGGGTGAGGGCGGAGCTGTGTGCCCTTCACAAGCAAGCACAAACGCACACCGGAAGGGAAACTTAAGTAATTATCCAAAAATCATCACCCTGGAGAGTTGACTGAACTACAGCGCAAGTGAAGAAACAGCTTTTGCTAGCTCATCCGGAGAATTATTAGAGTAAGAGAAGAGAGAGGATTAGAGAGGGGGTAGAGGTGAAACAAGGAATTAGTGGCTAGACTGCGGGGCCACGCCCCCACACGTGACACACCACGGGAGAGACGCAGCAACACTACAGAAAACGACAACACTCACGTTTTCTCTCAATACGTCGGTTAACACAGAAAACCGTCGCTTTCGCACAAACTCACCAAATTTCACAGCAGGTGGGCGATGGAAATAAATGGTATAAAATACCGACACAATGGAAAAATAAACACATAAGCAGTATAATGTGATCCTTTATTGACAAGAGAGGCGATACTTGCAAAACTTCTTATAACATTTACTGAAGTGCAATCAACGCATTAAGTCTCCTATGAAGGTTGCAAATTTTCCAAATTGCTGTGACATATTTCTTCAAGTTCCATCATCTCTACATATACATTGATAAGATAAGTTAAGATTTGTTGGGGGTTTTGAACCTGGAGTGTTAGCTACCCAGGGTAACCTGAGCCAGTGCGTCATCGAGGACCGTCCGTCTTATTTCTACTGTGGTCCTTCATTCTTGTCCCCCAGGATGTGACCCACACCAGTCGACTAACACCTAGGTACCTACTTCTAGGTGAACAGGGGCAGCAGGTGGAAGGAAACATGCCCAATGTTTCCACCCGGTCGGTTATTGAACCACAACCACACTCAATGTGTGAAGCGAGTGTATTCCCTACCAAGCCGAGGGAGCTAATGCATTTGTTTTTAACTGCATGTTACGTATGGAAGACAGATAACAAAGAACTTGGAACTCACCACCGACACTGTCTGCTGGTAAGAACTGTCTACCAGTAAATTATTTAGGTGTGTGAATCAAGGGTAGAAAAGCAGAAGGCTCTGTCCTCACTCCCTTCGGCCATTGCCGGCATGAAAATGGGGAGAAGGGGGTGGGAAATAAATCATATATTGTAAAAAAATGTCAAGGAAGTTACAGGACAGATGGAACTGGATGAAAGACTTCAACTACAATTACCTTTACGTGTTGTTCCTATCTTTAATTGCTCCTGTTACTCCACTACCACTGACAGAGCTGTGTACCAGTGGGTCGATCACCATGCCCAGCCCTTCTAGGGCAGGGTAGGTGCCAAGGCTGGAGCTTGCTACCATCTGCAGCTCGCAAGCCTGCCCTTTCTGTTAGGGAAGGTGGCAGACCAGAGAGGCCTAGCATCTATCTACCTCCATGCCTTGTGCTGGTGAGGAATGTGGCTAGGCCTGGGGCTAGTTGGTTCCGCCGATGAGGGGTATCCCCTCCCATGGGAGACATAGGTCTCTGACACTCCCACGCCAGGGAGCCGGAGCCGGGTCGCCATCTGGTAAAGACCCGGGCCGGGAGAATTCCCGGTGAATCAACACCTGTACCAGTGGTTCTATTACTCACAGAGGTGTACCAGTGGTACTATCACTCACAGAGGTGTGTACCAGTGGTTCTATCACTCACAGAGGTGTGTACCAGTGGTTCTATCACTCACAGAGGTGTGTACCAGTGGTTCTATCACTCACAGAGCTGTGTACCAGTGGTTCTATCATTCACGGCTGAGTAATAGAATATACTCCAGCGGTGGATCAAGGAATACATTAGGGAAAGGAAGTAAAGACTGACAGCTTGGGAAGAGATGTCACATTGGGGAAGAGTAACAAGCGGGTTACCACATGGATCGGGCATCACAGGTACTTTATAAAACACATATCAGGCCCATCCTGGAGCACGCAGCACCAGTATGGAACCCACATCTGAGGAAGCATGTTAAGAAACTGGAGAAAGTGCAGAAGTTTGCAACAAGACTGGTTTCAGAGCAAATGGTACGAGCTACGAGAATTGAATGTAACTACTCCGGAGGATTGAAGGACCATGGGAAACATGACAACATACAGAGTACTCAAAAGGAATTGATAGGGCAGACGGGGACAGGTTTGTTTGAGGTGGTGGGAAACATGTACCTTGGATACATCTGCTCTCAGATACTTCATTCATGCAGGAGAAGGCTTCCAACAGCTCTCAGATACTTCATTCATGCAGGAGAAGGCATCCATCAGCTCTCAGATACTTCATTCATACAGGAGAAGGCATCCATCAGCTCTCAGATACTTCATTCATACAGGAGAAGGCATCCATCAGCTCTCAGATACTTCATTCATACAGGAGAAGGCATCTATCAGCTCTCAGAAAACATCACTCACACATTTGCGACTACATTTGCCTGGGGTCAGCCATGGCAGGTTGTATATTGCATTACCAATCAATGTAAACTCATGACTCAAGAAATCGTAATTTGTGCATTTGTGGTCACAGTTATGGCCCATGCTAACCTTCCTATGGTGTATAAATATACCTAGCTGGATAAATCTTATTGTAGCCAACTGACCCAGTGGCTAACACGTCGGTCATACCGTGGTCTGGAATGTAAACTCGTGCTATATGCAGATGACACTGCTCTCTAGGTGTCGGGTAAAGTGTCAGAGGACATACAGTCAACTCTCATATAAACCTCCTTCATACAGTGCGCTTTTATTGTAAATGCGATTGAAAAACTTCCAGAATTGAAGAGCTAATCAATTATGGATGGACTTTTTCAATCGTATTTACAAAAATAACCACACTATATAGTGGAGCTTCGTAAAGAGTACAATTAAAGTGGTGCACCTTAAAGTGGTGCACTTTAAAGTGGTGCACTTTAAAGTGGAGTCAAGTGAAAAACAACAGTTGATGGAGGATAAATTATCTTTGTATCTTGAGTAAAAAACAATGCTATATAGGCCTAATACTATATAGGCCTAATACTATATAGGCCTAATACTATATAGGCCTAATACTATATAGGCCTAATACTATATAGGCCTATAGTAGATGCTAGAGTAGATAATTTGAGTGTAATATCTGTGTCAAGGGTAACCATGGTGTAATATCTGTGTCAAGGGTAACCATGGTGTAATATCTGTGTCAAGGGTAACCATGGTGAAACATCTGTGTCAAGGGTAACCATGGTGTAACATCTGTGTCAAGGGTAACCATGGTGTAATATCTGTGTCAAGGGTAACCATGGTGAAACATCTGTGTCAAGGGTAACCATGGTGTAATATATGTGTCAAATGTAACCATGGTGAAACATCTGTGTCAAGGGTAACCATGGTGTAATATCTGTGTCAAATGTAACCATGGTGAAACATCTGTGTCAAGGGTAACCATGGTGAAACATCTGTGTCAAGGGTAACCATGGTGAAACATCTGTGTCAAGGGTAACCATGGTGAAACATCTGTGTCAAGGGTAACCATGGTGAAACATCTGTGTCAAGGGTAACCATGGTGTAATATCTGTGTCAAGGGTAACCATGGTGTAACATCTGTGTCAAGGGTAACCATGGTGAAACATCTGTCAAGAGTAACCATGGTGAAACATCTGTGTCAAGGGTAACCATGGTGAAACATCTGTGTCAAGGGTAACCATGGTGTAATATCTGTGTCAAGGGTAACCATGGTGTAATATCTGTGTCAAGGGTAACCATGGTGAAACATCTGTGTCAAGGGTAACCATGGTGTAATATCTGTGTCAAGAGTAACCATGGTGTAATATCTGTGTCAAGGGTAACCATGGTGAAACATCTGTGTCAAGGGTAACCATGGTGTAATATCTGTGTCAAGAGTAACCATGGTGTAATATCTGTGTCAAGGGTAACCATGGTGAAACATCTGTGTCAAGGGTAACCATGGTGAAACATCTGTGTCAAGGGTAACCATGGTGAAACATCTGTGTCAAGGGTAACCATGGTGAAACATCTGTGTTAAGGGTAACCATGGTGAAACATCTGTGTCAAGGGTAACCATGGTGTAATATCTGTGTCAAGGGTAACCATGGTGAAACATCTGTGTCAAGGGTAACCATGGTGAAACATCTGTGTCAAGGGTAACCATGGTGTAATATCTGTGTCAAGGGTAACCATGGTGTAACATCTGTGTCAAGGGTAACCATGGTGAAACATCTGTGTCAAGAGTAACCATGGTGAAACATCTGTGTCAAGGGTAACCATGGTGAAACATCTGTGTCAAGGGTAACCATGGTGAAACATCTGTGTCAAGGGTAACCATAGTGAAACATCTGTGTCAAGGGTAACCATGGTGTAATATCTGTGTCAAGGGTAACCATGGTGTAATATCTGTGTCAAGGGTAACCATGGTGAAACATCTGTGTCAAGGGTAACCATGGTGAAACATCTGTGTCAAGGGTAACCTCAACCTGAAATAAGCCATACTGTTGGGCTTCCATGCGTTAGCCTGGGTTATTAAAGCCCCGGCCTCGGGTGAACGTTGGGTATGTTTCCTTACACCTGCTGTCCCCGGTCACCCGGGTGTTAGTCGACTGGTGTGGGTGGCATCCTGGGGAACAAGATTGAAGGACCACAATGGAAATAAGACAGACAGACCTCGATGACGCACTGACTTTCTTGGGTTATCCTGGGTGGCTAACACTCCTACCCTGGGTTATCCTGGGTAGCTACAACACTCCTACCCTGAGTTATCCTGGGTAGTTAACACTCCTACCCTGGGTTACCCTGGGTAGCTAACACTCCGGGTTAAAAATCTCAAAAATCTTATCGTATCGTATTTTATCTTAAGAACCCCAGTGGAAATGCGTTACTCTGCTTGACTTTAGTTATCAAAGATAATTCACCTGTTATTATGTAAGACAATTTTTAAGCGTCTAAAAACTGTGTAACCGTACCTATATAAACCTCATCTCAGAAGGAAAAATAAAAGTACAAATAAAAAAAGCCAGCGCTGAAATTCCCTCCAAAGAGAACGTTCCTTAACACGACCATTTTCTATGATAGTCAGCTAGGAGGGTCACCTGGTCCGTCTCTCAAGTGCATCTCATCGATTTTGGCACGACTACTGGCCTAGTTTTGCGTCTTTACCCTGGCCTGCATTGTGGCCAAGCCAAATTTCCTCACGTGACTCAAAATGCGTATTAATCCTCTCTCTCTGGTTGAGATTTTATTCTTTCATTTACACAGGAATAATATGATGGGTATCCCCTTTTATTCCTCTTCGTTCTTGAATACATAGATACAAAGTTTGCATATAATACTTTCCATTAAGGGGAAAATGAGGGACACAGGATATATACACCTGGAGGTGTATTTACATTGAGAATTTACATTAATCCCTATCTTGGGTATTAAATTCTGTCTGGTGATGACATGGTTAAGTAGGTTTATTCAGGTACACATAAATACAGTTACATAAATTATCATAGCAGCATATTTGTAAATTACCCTCCAGGATAACCCAAAAAAGTCCGACAAAGTGACTTATTTCCACTGTGGTCTTTGCAGGTTACGTGCAGCCTTAATGCCAATGGTGCAGTTGATAGGCTTCAAACCCCATTAACCACGAGAGGGAGAGATAGGATATGTGCACCATGAGGTTTATGCCTCTCAGTGTATATACATAAATTAATCACTATTTTAACGATTAAAGAATTCTTGACTACAAAACGTGGATATGGCAGGCTTCACCTGGGCATCCGTCCATTCATTACCTGGGACCCCAAATTTCTTTACCGGGACTCCTACATGTTCGAGCACCCAGCGTGGAGACAGGTTAACCTCTTCTGGATCTTCTAGACCACAGGGTCGACACAATCATACTGGGACTAAGCCAACGGGACACCCCTAGGCTGTCTGTCAGGATGACAGCAGTGAAGATAACGTGGAGCTCTGTAGTAAACACAACTTGTCTGATACCTTGGCACGATGGGAGACCACACAAGACCTCCAACAAAGGCACCAAACATAACCACACCAGAGCTTCAACAAAGGCACCAAACATAACCACACCAGAGCTCCAACAAAGGCACCAAACATAACCACACCAGAGCTCCAACAAAGGCACCAAACATAACCACACCAGAGCTCCAACAAAGGCACCAAACATAACCACACCAGAGCTCCAACAAAGGCACCAAACATAACCACACCAGAGCTTCAACAAAGGCACCAAACATGACCACACCAGACCTCCAACAAAGGCACCAAACATAACCGCATCAGAGCTTCAACAAAGGCACCAAACATAACCACACCAGAACTTCAACAAAGGCACCAAACATAACCACACCAGAGCTCCAACAAAGGCACCAAACATAACCACACCAGAGCTTCAACAAAGGTACCAAACATAACCACACCAGAGCTTCAACAAAGGCACCAAACATAACCACACCAGAGCTTCAACAAAGGCACCAAACATAACCACACCAGAGCTCCAACAAAGGCACCAAACATAACCACACCAGAGCTCCAACAAAGGCACCAAACATAACCACACCAGACCTCCAACAAAGGCACCAAACATAACCACACCAGACCTCCAACAAAGGCACCAAACATAACCACACCAGAGCTTCAACAAAGGCACCAAACATAACCACACCAGAGCTCCAACAAAGGCACAAAACATAACCACACCAGAGCTTCAACAAAGGCACCAAACATAACCACACCAGAGCTCCAACAAAGGCACTAAACATAACCACACCAGAGCTCCAACAAAGGCACTAAACATAACCACACCAGAGCTTCAACAAAGGCACCAAACATAACCACACCAGAGCTTCAACAAAGGCACCAAACATAACCACACCAGAGCTCCAACAAAGGCACCAAACATAACCACACCAGAGCTTCAACAAAGACACTAAACATAACCACACCAGAGCTCCAACAAAGGCACCAAACATAACCACACCAGAGCTTCAACAAAGACACTAAACATAACCACACCAGAGCTCCAACAAAGGCACTAAACATAACCACACCAGAGCTCCAACAAAGGCACCAAACATAACCACACCAGAGCTTCAACAAAGGCACCAAACATAACCACACCAGAGCTTCAACAAAGGCACCAAACATAACCACACCAGAGCTCCAACAAAGGCACCAAACATAACCACACCAGAGCTCCAACAAAGGCACCAAATAAAAGACTTGATAATAATAATGTTGTATAGTACAAAGATAACAATAAAGAAAACATCCAAGGGCAGGGAAACAACAGTGTGGATTATGATAACATTTAAAACAACAATCTACTGGAGTTATGGTACTATTAAAAGCTCTTGTCTAGAACATTATTCTACGTTCACAGCTTCTCTTCAACGAGAGAAGATATCAGAGCTCATTAACTGCCTGAATATCAAGTATAAAACATATAAATTACTGGGCGTGCCTAAGAACACTCACAATTTATTTTCTGGAAGAGAGAAATCTGATAATATATTCATGGAAAGTATTGGAGGGCCACTTCCCTAATCTACACACTGCCATAATAACTTACTGGGTGAGAGATAAGGAAGGAAATGTAGAATAAAGTGAGTGAAGAGAAGGGAAAGGATAACAAGTAGAGTGAGAGAACACTGTTCAGGTCGGTCATCAAATGTTCAACCATCTACCAGGTTGAGGGACTCATTACCTCATCTACTGTCATCGTGTATCGTTTCTGTACTAAATAAAGATACCCAGGTGTTATACATGTGTCTAATTCCTTATTTTGTTGGTATTGAATATCATTATCGTAATTCTTCCAGCAGAAATACTGTCAGTGCAGAGAAAGACATCTTCAGCAGAAAAAGAGTTTCCGCAGACAGTGAGAGATTAGTCAGATTATAATGACTGTTGGCCTGCAAGCCATGGGCAGCAACAGCCTCCTTGTTCAGACGGTCACCAGGGAAGCCGGGTCTCAGACCGGGCTACTCTCCAAAATGTTTATAAGACCCATCAGTGCTCTCACATTACACTCAGATGACATTAAAGGTTGTGGCTAAATACTTCAGTTAAGTCATCTGGTATTGGTAGGCACCCTGGATAACTACTCTGTCCTTCCCTTGGTAGCAAGTGCCAGACGGAGGGAGGGAGACCAGGAGAGAGATTTACAGCTCAGTGGCGAGAATATTGAGCTAAGAACTCAAATGTCCGGTTAGGAAAATGGAGTGAAGCAAGTGGTACAGTCAACCCCTCCCCCTCACTCCTGTCAACCCCTCCCTTCACTCCTGTCAACCACTCCCCTCACTCCTGTTAACCCCTCCCCTCACTCCTGTCAACCCCTCGCACATCCTACACCTGCCATCAACTCTTCCATCATGTATGATAGTTAATAATGTTAACTACTGATGTAAGAACTAGACAAAAGATCATTAACTACAACAACTGAAAGTGGTGGATAAATGAGTAGATAAGGAGAGAGGGAGAAGAGGAAGGAAGGGAAGGAGTGAGGCAGGGAACAGTGAGTGGGGTGAGGGATGCAGAGAGATGGGGAAGAGGCCTATTGATGGATGCAGAGACGATTAACGGGATGAATTATGGTCTTTAAAAGACCATTGGACCTGAAAGGACGTTCAGGGCAGGTCTTTACTTAGTAAAAATGAGTAGGGAGGTAGGGAAAGAAAAAAATAAATGGGAGGCAGGAGGTAACTGTAAAGAAATAGGAAGCGGTGATAGGGGAAGACTGGGGGAGAATATCAAGCCATTACATTCATCAATATCTTAAATTAAACTCAAGCAGATAACAACTGTCAGTGTGACAGCCGTCAGTGCGACAGCTGTCAGTGTGACAAATGTCAGAGTGACAGCTGTCAAGTGTGAAATGCTGAATGTCTGCAGTCTGGTAACGTCATGTGTTGGAATGTCTGTTCAAGAGTCACTACAGGTCAGTCTGGTGAGGAGTTTATATATACACTGTATATATATATATATATATATATATATATATATATATATATATATATATATATATATATATATATCCTAGTTTTGGCAGATATCAACATTGACCAACCTGATAACAGGTGCCAACATGGACCAACCTAACAACAGGTGTCAACTTGGACCAACCTGATAACAGGTGTCAACATGGACCAACCTGATAACAGGTGTCAACATGGACCAACCTGATAACAGATGTCGACATGGACCAACCTGATAACAGGTGTCAACATGGACCAACCTGATAACAGGTGTCAACATGGACCAACCTGATAACAGATGTCGACATGGACCAACCTGATAACAGGTGTCAACATGGACCAACCTGATAACAAATGTCAACATGGACCAACCTGATAACAGGTGTCAACATGGACCAACCTGATAACAAATGTCAACATGGACCAACCTGATAACAGGTGTCAACATGGACCAACCTGATAACAAATGTCAACATGGACCAACCTGATAACAGGTGTCAACATGAATCTGCTGTAAAGAAAAAACTCTGGCATGAAGGATACAAACTCCTAAATTACTGTAGTCAAATATATCCAGGTCAACCAGGTGTGTATATGGATCATTAAGATAATATAGCCAGGTCAACCAGGTGTGTATATGGATCATTTAGATAATATAGCCAGGTCAAGCAGGTGTGTATATGGATCATTAAGATAATATATCCAGGTCAACCAGGTGTGTATATGGATCATTAAGATAATATAGCCAGGTCAACCAGGTGTGTATATGGATCATTAAGATAATATATCCAGGTCAACCAGGTGTGTATATGGATCATTAAGATAATATATCCAGGTCAACCAGGTGTGTATATGGATCATTAAGATAATATAGCCAGGTCAACCAGGTGTGTATATGGATCATTAAGATAATATATCCAGGTCAACCAGGTGTGTATATGGATCATTAAGATAATATATCCAGGTCAACCAGGTGTGTATATGGATCATTAAGATAATATATCCAGGTCAACCAGGTGTGTATATGGATCATTAAGATAATATAGCCAGGTCAACCAGGTGTGTATATGGATCATTAAGATAATATAGCCAGGTCAACCAGGTGTGTATATGGATCATTAAGATAATATAGCCAGGTCAACCAGGTGTGTATATGGATCATTAAGATAATATAGCCAGGTCAACCAGGTGTGTATATGGATCATTAAGATAATATAGCCAGGTCAACCAGGTGTGTATATGGATCATTAAGATAATATAGCCAGGTCAACCAGGTGTGTATATGGATCATTAAGATAATATAGCCAGGTCAACCAGGTGTGTATATGGATCATTAAGATAATATAGCCAGGTCAACCAGGTGTGTATATGGATCATTAAGATAATATATCCAGGTCAACCAGGTGTGTATATGGATCATTAAGATAATATAGCCAGGTCAACCAGGTGTGTATATGGATCATTAAGATAATATGGCACTTACATGACAACAAAACTAGTGAATTACACATGGTAATATGACTAACATATTGATACTTAAATTCTTTAGTAGTTCCCATAGTTACACAACCATTAACAAGTAACACTAATAATAATAATAATAATAATAATAATAATAATAATAATAATAATGATAATAATATATTGTTACTACTACTACTAATAATAATAATAATAATCCCTGCAGAGGTCAATAATCTTAAATATTATTGAGATACCAAAACATTAAATTATCGTCTTTCAGTGAGAAGTTGGAATAAGAACCATGACATTAATACAAAGTTTCAGCATACACTTGTATTTCAGTAAAACCCTCACTCACACACACACACACACACACACACACACACACAGGAGCTCAACATGAGATTTAAAGAAGTATTTACACAGGAGACAGGTAGGACTCCAGGAATTCAGAATAGGGAGGTATACCAACAAGTGCTGGATGAAATACACACAACCGAGGAGGAGGTGAAGAAGCTGCTATGTGAACTCGATACCTCAAAAGCGGTGGGACCGGACAACATTTCTCCGTGGGTCCTTAGAGAGGGAGCAGAGATGTTGTGTGTGCCACTAACACAAATCTTCAACACATCCATTGAAACTGGGCAACTACCTGAGGCGTGGAAGATGGCAAATGTAGTCCCAATTTTTAAGAAAGGAGACAGACACGAGGCATTAAACTACAGACCTGTGTCACTGACGTGTATAGTATGCAAAGTCATGGAGAAGATCATCAGGAGGAGAGTGGTGGAGCACCTAGAAAGACACAAGCTTATAAACGACAACCAGCACGGTTTCAGGGAAGGAAAATCCTGTGTCACAAACCTACTGGAGTTTTATGATAAGGTAACAGAAGTAAGACACGAGAGAGGGGTGGATAGACTGCATTTTTTGGACTGCAAGAAGGCGTTCGACACAGTTCCTCACAAGAGGTTAATGCAAAAGCTAAAGGATCAGGCACACGTAACAGGAAAACACTGCAATGGATCAGAGAATATCTGACAGGGAGGCAACAACGAGTCATGGTACGTGACGAGATGTCAGAGTGGGCACCTGTGACGAGTGGAGTTCCACAAGGGTCAGTCCTAGGACCTGTACTGTTTTTGGTATATGTGAATGACATAACGGAAGGGATAGACTCAGAAGTGTCCCTGTTTGCAGATGATGTGAAGTTAATGAGAAGAATAAAATCAGTCGAGGATCAGGCAGGACTACAAAGAGACCTGGACAGGCTGCAAGCCTGGTCCAGTAACTGGCCCTTGAATTTAACCCTGCCAAATGTAAAGTCATGAATATCGGGGAAGGGCAAAGAAGACCGCAGACAGAGTATAGTCTAGGTGGCCAAAGACTGCAAGCCTCACTCAAAGAAAAGATCTTGGGGTGAGTATAATACCGAGCACATCTCCTGAGGCACACATCAATCAGATAACTGCTGCAGCATACGGGCGGCTGGCAAACCTAAGAATAGCGTTCCAATACCTCACTAAGGAATCATTCAAGACTCTGTATACCATATACGTCAGGCCCATACTGGAGTATGCAGCACCGGTTTGGAACCCACACCTGGTCAAGCACGTCAAGAAATTAGAGAAAGTGCAAAGGTTTGCAACAAGACTAGTCCCAGAGCTAAGGGATTGTCCTACGAAGAAAGGTTAAGGAAATCGGCCTGACGACACTAGAGGACAGGAGGGTTAGGGAGACATGATAACGACATATAAAATACTGCGAGGAATAGATAAGGTGGACAGAGACAAGATGTTCCAGAGAGGGGACACAGAAACAAGGGGTCATAATTGGAAGTTGAAGACTCCTATGAGTCAAAGGGATGTTAGGAAGTATTTCTTCAGTCATAGAGTTGTCAGGAAGTGGAATAGCTTAGAAAGCGACATAGTGGAGGCAGGAACCATACATAGTTTTAAGACTAGGTTTGATAAAGCTCATGGAGCAGGGAGAGAGAGGACCTAGTAGCAATCAGTGAAGAGGCGGGGCC
Source organism: Cherax destructor (assembly GCA_009830355.1). Taxonomy (NCBI): domain Eukaryota; kingdom Metazoa; phylum Arthropoda; class Malacostraca; order Decapoda; family Parastacidae; genus Cherax; species Cherax destructor. Next base: position 22,723 of record WNWK01006805.1, read on the forward strand.
AGGAGCTATGACTCGACCCCTGCAACCACAAATAGGTGAGTACAAATAGGTGAGTACACACACACACACACACACACACACACACACACACACAGGTCAAGTGTCTATCAACAAGTGCCTTTGACAACTAGTACCTCCTACAAGTACACAAAGCCTCTCCCTCCTGCTGTACAAGTTACCATGGTGACGCTGGCGGCCTAACCTAGCAACGCCTTCCCCTCTTACCTCCTTTTTTCCTCTTCTGCTTCTTTCCCTTCCACTCACCCCCTCCTCCTCCCCTGCCCCCCACCACCTGTGACCTGACCTACCAAGCTTGGATCAGGTGGATCAACTTGTGACCAACTTACAACTGCTCGCACGCACACACCTGACCCTCTCCTCTCATGTTTACACATCAAAATACGCACACAAACGCACATGTACATAGTTACAAACGTGGTTGGTCATACACTGGCGCACTCAACCACTAACAATGGTGTGCATCAACGCATCATATACAATACACTGTCATACAAACTTACGCTGACATATTCACATACACTCATACATCCACACTAGACACAAACAAAAGTGTAGTTTGTGAGTCTTTCTTTGTTAGATAATGGTGTGTAGGTTTCTGTAAGGAGTGCTGGGTATCGAACCTAGGTGCTAGTGAGTTCAGTAGATAACGACAAAACAGAGTAAACAACGGAGATAATAATATCAACGTTGCTATAACAACTGTAGAAGCTGTTGTATGTGTCCCCATCAAGGTGTGTCCCCATCAAGGTGTGTCCTTGATGCCTCTTGTACCCATAAATTAAGTACACCCTAGTGTAGACGACCTATACAATGTTATGGTCCCACAGTACACCCTAGTGTAGACGACCTATACAATGTTATGGTCCCACAGTACACCCTAGTGTAGACGACCTATACAATGTTATGGTCCCACAGTACACCCTAGTGTAGACGACCTGTACAATGTTATGGTCCAACAGTACACCCTAGTGTAGACGACCTGTACAATGTTATGGTCCCACAGTACACCCTAGTGTAGACGACCTGTACACTGTTATGGTCCCACAGTACACCCTAGTGTAGACGACCTGTACAATGTTATGGTCTCACAGTACACCCTAGTGTAGACGACCTGTACAATGTTATGGTCCCACAGTACACCCTAGTGTAGACGACCTGTACAATGTTATGGTCTCACAGTACACCCTAGGGTAGACGACCTGTACAATGTTATGGTCCCACAGTACACCTTAGTGTAGACGACCTGTACAATGTTATGGTCTCACAGTACACCCTAGTGTAGACGACCTGTACAATGTTATGGTCTCACAGTACACCCTAGTGTAGACGACCTGTACAATGTTATGGTCTCACAGTACACCCTAGTGTAGACGACCTGTACAATGTTATGGTCTCACAGTACACCCTAGTGTAGACGACCTGTACAATGTTATGGTCCCACAGTACACCCTAGTGTAGACGACCTGTACAATGTTATGGTCTCACAGTACACCCTAGTGTAGACGACCTGTACAATGTTATGGTCCCACAGTACACCCTAGTGTAGACGACCTGTACAATGTTATGGTCCCACAGTACACCCTAGTGTAGACGACCTGTACAATGTTATGGTCCCACAGTACACCCTAGTGTAGACGACCTGTACAATGTTATGGTCCCACAGTACACCCTAGTGTAGACGACCTGTACAATGTTATGGTCCCACAGTACACCCTAGTGTAGACGACCTGTACAATGTTATGGTCTCACAGTACACCCTAGTGTAGACGACCTGTACAATGTTATTTTAAAAATATTGTAGTGTCTTCCTGACAGTCTTAAAACAACAATATCTACCACCAGTACTGACAACACTGTCATCCCCTACCACCAGTACTGACAACACTGTCATCCCATACCACCAGTACTGACAACACTGTCATCCCCTACCACCAGTACTGACAACACTGTCAACCAACAATGTATTTCGTGGTATCTCAGACTGCAGTGGTATTGTTATCCAAGGTTCACTGATAACTAAGGTTACAGTGGTATTGTTATCCAAGGTTCACTGATAACTAAGGTTACAGTGGTATTGTTATCCTAGGTTCACTGATAAATAAGGTTACAGTGGTATTGTTATCCAAGGTTCACTGATAACTAAGGCTACAATGGTATTGTTATCCAAGGTTCACTGATAACTAAAGTTACAGTGGTATTGTTATCCAAGGTTCAGTGATAACTAAGGTTACAGTGGTATTGTTATCCAAAGTTCACTGATAACTAAGGCTACAATGGTATTGTTATCCAAGGTTCACTGATAACTAAGGTTACAGTGGTATTGTTATCCAAGGTTCAGTGATAACTAAGGTTACAGTGATATTGTTATCCAAGGTTCACTGATAACTAAGGTTACAGTGGTATTGTTATCCAAGGTTCACTGATAACTAAGGTTACAGTGGTATTGTTATCCAAGGTTCACTGATAACTAAGGTTACAGTGGTATTGTTATCCAAGGTTCACTGATAAGTAAGGTTACAGTGGTATTGTTATCCAAGGTTCACTGATAACTAAGGTTACAGTGGTATTGTTATCCAAGGTTCACTGATAACTAAGGTTACAGTGGTATTGTTATCCAAGGTTTAGACTTAACTAAGGTCGCAATATTAATATCAGTATTACGACTCTGGAAGGGCTAATGACGCTACTTAACGAAGGTAGTTAACGATATCACACCACAAGCTGGTCATTTACCTACTATATGAGAGGTTAATTATTCACCTGTCTTCGTTAAGTTCAGGTAACTAATTAATCACATGTCTCCGTACAGTGCAGGTGTCAACTACAAGATAGGTTACTCACCTGACTCCTTGCAGGTGTTTACACCTGAGTGTGACTCACCTCAACACGGGTATACATTGCTAAATATTACACACACACACACACACACACACACACACACACACACACACACACACACAACTAGGTGAGTACAGGTCGTCAGGTCATTAGGTACCACGCAAGTAACGATGACAGGTGAGATAAGAATGTACACATGAGTGGGAGAGGGGAGACAAGAGTGGGAGAGGGGAGACAAGAGTGGGAGTGAGGGATAAGGAGAGACTAGGTGGTAGGGGAGGGGGGAGGAAAGGTGAAGGGGAACTCGCGTGCTAGCAAAGTGAATTAAGTTCCATCGATGAGGGGAAGGTGGTGATGGGGGAGTGATAGGAAAGGGGGAAGGTGGTGATGGGGGAGTGATAGGTAAGGGGAAGGTGGTGATGGGGAGTGATAGGTAAGGGGGAAGGTGGTGATGGGGGAGTGATAGGTAAGGGAAAAGGTGGGTCGTTAGCTGATTGTTGTTTGCTCACTAGTGTCGAAAAATGAGGCGATCCCTGCGAGGTGTTCACCTGATAAGGTGAGCAATAGTTCTGAGGTGAGTGATGGGTAACAGCTGAGGTGAGTGATGGGTAACAGCTGAGGTGAGTGATGGGTAACAGCTGAGGTGAGTGATGGGTAACAGCTGAGGTGAGTGATGGGTAACAGCTGAGGTGAGTGATGGGTAACAGCTCCCAATATGAGTATGAGTCCTTCCACTGGTTCCTAGTATGAGTCCTACCACTGGCTCCTAGTGTGAGTTCTACCACTGGCTCCTAGTATGAGTTCTACCACTGGCTCCTAGTATGAGTTCTACCACTGGCTCCTAGTATGAGTCCTTCTTCCGGCTTCTCGTCTCAGCCCTTTTCCAGAATATCCTAAGGCTGATGAAGTATTTCATGACGTGATGAGTGAGTGGGACTACGACGGAAGACGCCGGAGAGGGAGAATAAGAATGTGTGAGAGAGAGAGAGAGAGAGAGAGAGAGAGAGAGAGAGAGAGAGAGAGAGAGAGAGAGAGAGAGAGAGAGAGAGAGAGAGAGAGAGAGAGAATGGTAGTAGTGATGGTGAAGAAAGAGGGAGTGACTGTTGTTGTTTTTATAATTCAACAAAGTTAGATCCACCAGCAGTGTGCTGCTACACTCTCATGATAGTTACACAGTGTCAACAAAAGCCAGCTATGTCGCCCCTCTTATATTCCTTCATGCAGGACGGCGCCCATACGAGGCGCTGAAATGTATCAGTCTGAGCTGGCAGAGTTCTGTACGACAATGAGGATATCGTCAAGTACTCCTGCAGGAGTCCCTCAGCTACGGGAGGTAGTTAGTAGTAGAGGGGAAGGCGAAGGGAGGGGGAGCCAGGGAAAGGAGAAAGGGAGATGGGAAGGGAAGTTCGCACAGGGGAGTGCCATCAATCATCCACGTATGAAGCAAACATCGTCACCAACAAACAGCTATAATGCAGAACCAAGCTTAATTAAGACAACGTTTCGCTCAGTGGGCTATATCAAGTCATCATAAAGTTTGAGCGAAACGTTGAACTATTCGAACTCTCCTTGACCAAAACGCTGCCTCAAGAAGACTCTCCTTGAGCGAAAAGTTCCTTCATAAAAGAGAGAGAGAGAAACGTTGCCACAGTAAAACTTTCCTTGAGCGAAACGCTGGCTATATAAAGTCTTGCCCTGTTCTAAGTATTTGAGCTTTCCCCATATTTGTAGACACTCTTCCTTCCAGCCAGGATACATAACCTTCCAGCCAGGATACATAACCTTCCAGCCAGGATACATAACCTTCCAGCCAGGATACATAACCTTCCAGCCAGGATACATAACCTTCCAGCCAGGATACATAACCTTCCAGCCAGGATACACAACCTTCCAGCCAGGATACATAACCTTCCAGCCAGGATACATAACCTTCCAGCCAGGATACATAACCTTCCAGCCAGATACAAACCTTCCAGCCAGGATACATAACCTTCACAAACATAAAGAAGATACATAACTTCAAGATACTCCTTAGCCAGGTAAAGCAAATAGGAAGGATAGCATAAAGTAAGTGCTGGTGGAAGCAGAGAGGACAGGTGTCAAAGAAGAGAGGCAGGTGTCAAAGAAGAGAGACAGAGGAAGAGGACAAGAGGCTGGCAGGAATGAAGGCTGAGTCGGGTCATTGTTAAGGCAAATGATTGTTGAATGAGATTTGTTAAGGGAGGTTACGTAGCAGCAGGGAGACAGGGAGGATACATCAGCAGTGAGAGAGGGAGGATACATCAGCAGGGAGACAGGGAGGATACATCAGCAGGGAGACAGGGAGGATACATCAGCAGTGAGAGAGGGAGGATACATCAGCAGGGAGACAGGGAGGATACATCAGCAGGGAGACAGGGAGGATACATCAGTAGGGAGACAGGGAGGATACATCAGCAGGGAGACAGGGAGGATACATCTGGTCATATGTATCAATGAGGGTGCAAGTTTGACGACCAATGAGAAGGATCATCACAGATTACATTAACTTCTATATGCATAAACATTGCTGCTAGCACCAACAGTGTGACTGATCAAGTCATCGACCAGGAATCCTGGTCCGGAACCTGACTGCGGGGGGCGACGACCCTCGAAATCATCAACGGGTAGACCACAGGTTGGAAAGTTTGCGTGAAAACCTGAGAAGTGTCAGAGTGAGCAATATGAGAGGCTGGAGGAGAAGGCACTGTGCCCAGACACTATTATTATCTAGACACGTGGCACTGATGGATGCTACATTCAAGATACCTGACACTGGCACTGGCATGATGGTAAATACCTTAATATCCTGCTTTATAAAAACCAACATGGATACAGAAACTCAGAAGATTAGTTGATCCCCTTCTGGGATCCTCTTCAGCAGAAGGAGATAACAAAAGAGGATCGAAATATACAGATCAATTAAACTTCCGAGTTTCTACATCCGTCTGAGTTATTATTGAGCAGTGACAAGTGTTATTACGGTTTAGTTATCCATCCTTCTTAATGTTATCCATCCTTCTTAATGTTATCCATCCTCTGGAGATCCACTAGTAAGTCACAAGTGTTCTTCGTGTGTGTCTCTCTTTCACTCTCTCTCTCTCTCTCTCTCCCTCTCTCTCTCTCTCTCTCTCTCTCTCTCTCTCTCTCTCTCTCTCTCTCTCTCTCTCTCTCTCTCTCTCTCTCTCTCTCTGGATCCTGAATGGAAAACTGATTATGCAGACACATCCTGATTCAAGAAACCTTTTATTGCAAGAATGTTGGTGTCAGCGAGGCCAAGGTTATAACAACCTTCCTGCTGACACTATAATCAGTGTCAGCAGTGTCACTATAATCAGTGTCAGCAGTGTCACTATAATCAGTGTCAGCAGTGTCACTATAATCAGTGTCAGCAGTGTCACTATAATCAGTGTCATCAGTGTCACTATAATCAGTGTCAGCAGTGTCACTATAATCAGTGTCAGCAGTGTCACTATAATAAGTGTCAGCAGTGTCACTATAATCAGTGTCACCAAAATCAGTGTCAGCAGTGTCACTATAATCAGTGTCAGCAGTGTCACCATAATCAGTGCCAGCAGTGTCACTATAATCAGTGTCAGCAATGTCACCATAATCAGTGTCAACAGTGACACTATAATCAGTGTCAACAGTGACACTATAATCATTGTCAGCAGTGACACTATAATCAGTGTCAGCATAATCAGTGTCAGCAGTGTCACCATAATCAGTGTCAGCGGTGTCACCATAATCAGTGTCAGCAGTGTCACCTACTGACAATCTTGTTCTCATTATTTCTTTAAATTTGTAACATTAACGAGGCCATTTTTATTTTGCCTTTTGTATTTTTCTATTTACATTCATATTTTAAAACATTAAAATATTGTTGAGTGATGGTGAACAGGTGACACAGCCTTGATAACACAGGTGACACTGCCTTGATATTACAGGTGACACAGCCTTGATAACACAGGTGACACTGCCTTGATACTACAGGTGACACAGCCTTGATAACACAGGTGACACTGCCTTGATAACACAGGAGATACAGCCTTGATAACACAGGTGACACAGCCTTGATAACACAGGTGACACAGCCTTGATAACACAGGTGACACAGCCTTGATAACACAGGTGACACAGCCTTGATAACACAGGTGACACAGCCTTGATAACACAGGTGACACTGCCTTGATAACACAGGTGACACAGCCTTGATAACACAGGTGACACAGCCTTGATAACACAGGTGACACAGCCTTCATAACCCAGGTGACACAGCCTTGATAACACAGGTGACACTGCCTTGATAACACAGGTGACAGCCTTGATAACACAGGTGACACAGCCTTGATAACACAGGTGACACTGCCTTGATAAAACAGGTGACACAGCCTTGATAACACAGGTGACACAGCCTTGATAACCCAGGTGACACAGCCTTGATAACACAGGTGACACAGCCTTGATAACACAGGTGACACAGCCTTGATAACACAGGTGACACTGCCTTGATAACACAGGTGACACTGCCTTGATAACACAGGTGACACAGCCTTGATAACACAGGTGACACTGCCTTGATAACACAGGTGACACAGCCTTGATAACACAGGTGACACTGCCTTGATAACACAGGTGACACTGCCTTGATAACACAGGTGACACTGCCTTTATAACACAGGTGACACAGCCTTGATAACACAGGTGACACAGCCTTGATAACACAGGTGACACAGCCTTGATAACACAGGTGACACAGCCTTGATAACACAGGTGACACAGCCTTGATAACACAGGTGACACTGCTTTGATAACACAGGTGACACTGCCTTGATAACACAGGTGACACTGCCTTGATAACACAGGTGACACTGCCTTGATAACACAGGTGACACAGCCTTGATAACACAGGTTACACAGCCTTGATAACACAGGTGACACAGCCTTGATAACACAGTTGACACAGCCTTGATAACACATGTGACACAGCCTTCATAACACAGGTGACACTGCCTTGATAACACAGGTGACACAGCCTTGATAACACAGGTGACACAGCCTTGATAACACAGGTGACACAGCCTTGATAACACAGGTGACACAGCCTTCATAACACAGGTGACAGCCTTCATAACACAGGTGACAGCCTTGATAACACGGGTGACACTGCCTTGATAACACGGGTGACACTGCCTTGATAACACAGGTGACACAGCCTTGATAACACAAGTGACAAAGCCTTGATAACACAGGTGACACAACCTTGATAACACAAGTGACAGCCTTGATAACACAGATGACACTGCCTTGATAACACAGGTGACACAGCCTTGATAACACAGGTGACACAGCCTTGATAACACAGGTGACACTGCCTTGATAACACAGGTGACACAGCCTTGATAACACAGGTGACACAGCCTTGATAACACAGGTGACACTGCCTTGATAACACAAGTGACACAGCCTTGATAACACAGGTGACACTGCCTTGATAACACAGGTGACACAGCCTTGATAACACAGGTGACACAGCCTTGATAACACATGTGACACAGCCTTGATAACACAGGTGACACTGCTTTGATAACACAAGTGACACAGCCTTGATAACACAGGTGACACTGCCTTGATAACACAGGTGACACAGCCTTGATAACACAGGTGACACAGCCTTGATAACACAGGTGACACAGCCTTGATAACACTAGTTTAGACGATAGATTTTAAACACAATTAAGCATCCAACAAGTACTTCGAGGATAACACATTGAGGTTAATAATGCTAAAGGTTGTCCTTCAAGAAGCATGACTTAACATTGCGAAGATGTGGTGTTGCACTCTTGCAGTGCACTCTGTCCCGCCTCAAGAGGCCACACAATGTACATGTCACCTTACCAACTGAGCCATCGATCCTACAAACCGCCTCTTGAGGTGGGACAATGTGTCGTGGGGTCGAATATATATATATATATATATATATATATATATATATATATATATATATATATATATATATATATATATATATAACAGTATAGGTAAGAGGGTGAAGGTGAGACTTAGCAGTGGTGCTAGGACCAAGGTTATTGTTCTGCTAGCAAACATTATATATATAATCATTGTAGCAATGTTAGAGAGGAGGGAGGGAGGGTAATCTCCCTTGTTAAACACTGGTGGGTAATATTGCAGGTGTTGCAGTAGTACTGTTAGAGAGAAGGGAGAGGGAGGGAGTTAGGGAGTTAGGGAGGGAGGGAGGTGTTGCAGTAGTACTCTTAAATATACAAGAACTGAGATGGGAGAGAGTGATTTTTTTTCACTTTTCCTATCTTCCTCTTGTTGTCTGCTCATCTCTTCCTCTTGTTGTCTGCTCATCTCTTCCTCTTGTTGTCTGTTCATCTCTTCCTCTTGTTGTCTGCTCATCTCTTCCTCTTGTTGTCTGCTCATCTCTTCCTCTTGTTGTCTGCTCATCTCTTCCTCTTGTTGTCTGCCCATCTCTTCCTTTCCTCCCCACCTCCTGTGAGGGATACCTCCCTCACAAGGAGGTATCCACCGAGGTATTCCTCACAGTGACGTTGGGGGGAAGGGGGTGAGGAAGATTGTAATATTGATATGGGTGGAGAGGAGAGGTTGAAAGATTGATGTGGGAAGGGGAAGAGAGGGGAAGAAGGGGAAGGAGGGAGGGAGAGCTATATTGATGGAGGAGAAGTGATGAGGAGGTGAAGAGGGAGAGGTGAGGGTAGAGACTGAGGTAAGAAGTGAGGTAGAGAGAAGGTATGAGAAGAGAGGAAGACGGTGAGGAGATTAGATCAAGAGGAAGGAGACCAACGGTTGATAGGGAAGAGTGAAGTGGACAGCGGCGAAATTGATAGAATGAATTTGGTGTCCTTGGAGAGAGAGAGAGAGAGAGAGAGAGAGAGAGAGAGAGAGAGAGAGAGAGAGAGAGAGAAGAGAGAGAGAGAGAGAGAGAGAGAGAGAGAGAGAGAGAGAGAGAGAGAAGAGAGAGAGAGAGAGAGAGAGAGAGAGAGGGAGAGAGAGAGAGAGAAGAGAGAGAGAGAGAGGAGAGAGAGAGAGAAGAGAGAGAGAGAGAGAGAGAGAGAGAGAAGAGAGAGAGAGAGAGAAGAAGAGAGAGAGATAGAGAGAGAGAATAGAGAGAAAGAGAAATACAGAGAGCAATAGAGAGAATCAGAGCAAAATAAAGAGAACTAAGCAGAGCAACTACAGCAGAGCAACTACAGCGAGACTACAGACCAGCAAGCAACTACAGCAGCAGCAACTACAGCAGCAGCAAACTACAGCAGCAGACAACACAGCAGCAACTACAGCAGCAGCAACTACAGCAGCAGCAACTACAGCAGCAGCAACTACAGCAGCAGCAACTACAGCAGCAGCAACTACAGCAGCAGCAACTACAGCAGCAGCAACTACAGCAGCAACAACTACAGCAGCAGCAACTACAGCAGCAGCAACTACAGCAGCAGCAACTACAGCAGCAGCAACTACAGCAGCAGCAACTACAGCAGCAGCAACTACAGCAGCAGCAACTACAGCAGCAGCAACTACAGCAGCAGCAACTACAGCAGCAGCAACTACAGCAGCAGCAACTACATCAGCAGCAACTACAGCAGCAGCAACTACATCAGCAGCAACTACACAGCAGCAACTACAGCAGCAAGCAACTACAGCAGCAGCAACTACAGCAGCAGCAACTACAGCAGCAGCAACTACAGCAGCAGCAACTACAGCAGCAGCAACTACAGCAGCAGCAACTACATCAGCAGCAACTACAGCAGCAGCAACTACATCAGCAGCAACTACATCAGCAGCAACTACAGCAGCAGCAACTACAGCAGCAGCAACTACAGCAGCAGCAACTACAGCAGCAGCAACTACAGCAGCAGCAACTACCGCAGCAGCAACTACAGCAGCAGCAACTACAGCAGCAGCAACTACAGCAGCAACAACTACAGCAGCAACAACTACAGCAGCAGCAACTACAGCAGCAACAACAGCAACAGTAGTACTGGAACAATTCACAAATAACCAAGACTGGAACAATTCACAAATACCTCGACGTAGATCTTAAGAGTACAATACCATCCACCATAACGGTACTAATACCGTAGTCGTTTTCCCTTCATGGGAAAAGCTGTTGTGTGTTTAGTGACGTCTGGTATAGACTGATGCTCCTTAGGGAAGACGAATGACAAGGAATGTAAGGCACAGCATCTTAAAGATGACCACACTAGCGGAAGCGTGGGTGTGATGGTCAGGAAGGAGGGAATAGAGTGGTAGGAGAGAAGGACGGGAGAGGAATCAGAGGGAGTGAAAGAGAGAAGGAAGGGAGGGGGAAGAAAGAGAGATGAACGACTGCGTAGACAAGCTTCAGTAGTAGGTAGGTAGGTATCACTCAATACTTGCGCAATTTTGCCAACCACCTTCAGGAAGATGGTGAAATGTGTTAATATGAATGGCTTCCATGGTCTGATCTCAGACCAGGTCTGGCCGAAATTAAAAAAAAAAAAAAAAACTACAAGAATCACGCACCCAGCAAAGCTAGGTGTTTTACCGTGATCCGAGGACATACGGTGGTGTGAGTGCCTCTGAGTTAATTTCATTCTACTCCCTGTTTGGTGTACTAGCGTCCACCAGCAGTATTTTATAATATTGTAACCACGGCAAATGTTTCCTGACGCGGATCTTAGTCATATGATGACCCATAGCTGGAGCTTTAGGTCAAATGACCGAGGCCTTCCACTGGCTTACCCCTCCACCTCTTTAAAAATCATGGTTACAATTATAACCATAATTAGAATTAATATCCTCCTCCTTCAGTAGTACACCTACTAACCCATGCTAGGCAGGTCCTCATATCCAACTCTTCTCGCACCTAACTAGTAATTAGGCACAACTAACTAGTAATTATATACCACCTTTGTGAGGCCCAGCTCCCTTTGACACCATCTGCATCCTCCGCGCCTCGTCTCTGGCACTATAAAGTTGTACCTTTGCCTAATTAAACCTACAAACATTTATCAAAAACAACTGCACACATCATCAACACAAATTATCACAACCTGAAACCAAAATAAACACAAAATACCACAAATTGACACCAAAATCAACACAAAATACCACAACCTGACACCAAAATCAACACAAAATACCACAACCTGACACCAAAATCAACACAAAATACCACAACCTGACACCAAAATCAACACAAAATACCACAACCTGACACCAAAATCCAGACCTCATCAGCATTCCCAAACTTCCAGATGGACAACTTTCCTTATCTCAGCTCCACCTGACTCCCAGATGGACAACTTCCCTTGTCTTAGCTCCACCTGACTCCCAGATGGACAACTTCCCTTGTCTCAGCTCCACCTGACTCCCAGATGGACAACTTTCCTTGTCTCAGCTCCACCTGACTCCCAGATGGACAACTTCCCTTGTCTTAGCTCCACCTGACTCCCAGATGGACAACTTCCCTTGTCTCAGCTCCACCTGACTCCCAGATGGACAACTTCCCTTGTCTCAGCTCCACCTGACTCCCAGATGGACAACTTCCCTTGTCTCAGCTCCACCTGACTCCCAGATGGACAACTTTCCTTGTCTCAGATCCACCTGACTCCCACCTCTTTATACTTTACATAATATCAATTGTATACTTCCACCTCCACCCCCAGGATACCACTACCTAGTAGTAAAAAGATACCTGGGTATCACCCCCAGAATACCACTACCTAGTAGTAAAAAGATACCTGGGTATCACCCCCAGGATACCACTACCTAGTAGTAAAAAGATACCTGGGTATCACCCCCAGGATACCACTACCTAGTAGTAAAAAGATACCTGGGTATCACCCCCAGGATACCACTACCTAGTAGTAAAAAGATACCTGGGTATCCACCCCAGGATACCACTACCTAGTAGTAAAAAGATACCTGGGTATCCACCCCAGGATACCACTACCTAGTAGTAAAAAGATACCTGGGTATCCCCCCAGGATACCACTACCTAGTAGTAAAAAGATACCTGGGTATCCCCCCAAGGATACCACTACCTAGTAGTAAAAATACCTGGGTATCCCCCCAAGGATACCACTACCTAGTAGTAAAAAGATACCTGGGTATCCACCCCAGGATACCACTACCTAGTAGTAAAAAGATACCTGGGTATCCACCCCAGGATACCACTACCTAGTAGTAAAAAGATACCTGGGTATCCACCCAGGAAACACAACCGGGTGTAAAAAATATCTGGATCTGTTTACTCACAGAATGAAAATGAGCAACGGGTTTGTAGCATAATATTCTCAACGTTTACAAAACTGGAGAACAAAAGTCCTTTTTCACTGTCATATTCCATATGATAGTTATCATAATGAATTCAAAAGTATGGTTTCACTGTCATATTCCATCACACAGGATGGGTATCATCTGTCACATTCCATCACACAGGATGGGTATCATCTGTCACATTCCATCACACAGGATGGGTATCATCTGTCACATTCCATCACATAGGATGGGTATCATCTGTCACATTCCATCACATAGGATGGGTATCATCTGTCATATTCCATCACACAGGATGGGTATCATCTGTCATATTCCATCACACAGGATGGGTATCATCTGTCACATTCCATCACATAGGATGGGTTTGCCTGTCATATTGCATCACACAGGATGGGTATCAAAGGATGGGATAAATCTGTGAGTCTGAGCTGGGAGGCTTCAGAAGGTAGATGAGGATATCGTCATTCATGTATTACCAGCAATAATTGTGGAGGAAGGAGCTGGAGGCGGAGGAGGAGGAGGGAGGAACTGGAGGAGAAGTTGGAGGAGGGGGAGAGGGGAAGGATGACAGGAATTAGAAACATTTAGAGACGATGAACCGCAACAAAAGGGGCAATATAAAGGGCTTGGTGGGGATGAGGATGAGGAGTGAGGTGGGGAATGGGTAGGGGAGTGGGTTGGGGAGGGTGTGGGGAGTATGGGAAGCAGCAGCTGGGACAGAGCCATTAATGGGAGGGATACAATGAAAGGCTGGGGCACCCCTGTCAATTTAGGGTGGTAGTGGTGGTGGTAGTGGTGGTAGTGGTAGTGGTGGTGGTGGTGGTAGTGGTGGTTGTGGTGGTGGTGGTGGTAGTTGTGGTTGTGGTGGTGGTAGTGGTGGTGGTGGTGGTAGTGGTGGTGGTAGTGGTGGTGGTGGTAGTGGTGGTGGTAGTGGTGGTGGTAGTGGTGGTGGTAGTGGTGGTGGTAAAATAAGATAAAATTCTGTTAGGATTTTTAATCCCGGAGGGTTAGCCACCCAGGATAACCCAAGAAAGTCAGTGCGTCACTGAGGGACTGTCTGTCTTATTTCCTCTGTGGTCCTTCAATCTTGTCCTCCAGGATGCCACCCATACCAGTCAGCTAACACCCAGGTACCTACTTTCTCGCTAGGTGAACGGGACAACAGGTGTCAGGAAACACCACCAATGTTTCCACCCTTGCCGGGGATCGAACCATGGACACTCAGTGTGTGAGACGAGAGCGTTGCCTACCAGGCCACGGTCCACCGCTGGGAGTACTGTGATTGTCACAGGAACAAGCTAATAAAGACAGGGGTTGCATGGACTTGATGACACAGTAAGAGTTGATACAGCTAAATTGGAGAGAGTAACGAGTGGGGTTCCGTAAGTATCAGTGTTAGGTCACTACTTGTTTAACCTACCACACGAAATTGAATCCTGTCTCAGTTTATTTACGAAGTACAATATGCAAAAAACCATAGGGGGAGTTGAATGATAACTCTAGGCCTTTCGTATTGCAACCAACACATTATCAGTAGCTTGCAACGTTGCAGAAATGAGTAGGAAATCCAAGTAGAACGTTAAACGTTCCCCTGAACGTTTAACGTTAGCATTATATGCAATATTAGCAAACCTTAAAACAGTATTCATGAATAAAAAATATCTGAGAACCTATACCTGGAGAGGGAGTATACCTGGAGAGGGAGTATACCTGGAGAGGGAGTATACCTGGAGAGGGAGTATACCTGGAGAGGGAGTATACCTGGAGAGATACCTGAGAGGAGTATACCTGGGGGAGTATACCTGGGGAGTATACCTGGAGAGGGAGTATACCTGGAGAGGGAGTATACCTGGAGAGGGAGTATACCTGGAGAGGGAGTATACCTGGAGAGGAAGTATATCTGCAGAGGGAGTATACCTGGAGAGGGAGTATACCTGGAGAGGAAGTATATCTGCAGAGGGAGTATACCTGGAGAGGGAGTATACCTGGAGAGGGTTTCGGGGTCAACGTCCCCGCGGCCCGGTCTGAGACCAATCATTGAGTACGCGGCCCCAGCATTGAACCCACACCTGGTCAAGTACATGAAGTTTAAAAGGTTTGTAACAAGGCTAGTACCAGAACTGAGAAGAATGTTGTGTGATGAGAGGCTAAAGGAACTAAACCCGATAACCTTAGCGGAGAGAAGGAGAAGGGAAGACATGATTACGACATACAAAATCTTGAGTGGAATTTATAGTGATGATAACGATAAATGTTATGAATTAAGTGGACGAGGATCAAGGAGATACAGGTGGAAGCTGAAGACACAGATGTAAGTCTCAGGGTGGATGATAAAGGAGACACAGGTGGAAGCTGAAGACACATGTAAGTCTCAGGGTGGATGATAAAGGAGACACAGGTGGAAGCTGAAGACACAGATGTAAGTCTCAGGGTGGATGAAAAGTGGAGTGACTTGCATAAGCCAGTAGTGGAGGCAAACTCAATACGCAGCTTCAAGAGTAGATATAGTAAGATCATAGACCAGAAATCAGCGATGACTATCAAAGTAGACACGGAAACAAGGCCGGTAGTAAGCACAATTCGGTGAGCTCACACATACACACATCAGGGGCTAGGAGCTGTGAATCGACCCCTGCAACCACAAATAGGTGAGTACACACACACAGGTTCAGGAACTGAATCACTACAAACAAATCGATGAGCCCACACCAAGCTTCAATGACCGGCCACTCAATGGTTGTCGTAAATCCCTGCCTGCCTTTGGCTGTCCCACACGGCTCACAGCACTGAGCCCATCCATTCCACCCAAATACTGCTGCGTCCCCCACTACCACCCCTGTTGACTGCCTGATAGACCAGGCTGTTGGTGTTGGCAGCCCGCTGGCCCACATACTCATCACAGCCTGGTAGATATCGTACACCATAGTAGTAGTGATCTATTTTCCTCTTGAAGAATTCTACATTCGTTCTGGCAATATTTCTGATATCTGCTGGGAGCAGACTGAAAAGTCTAGGTCCACGGATGCTGATACAGTGCTCTCGTATTGTGCCTGTGGTTTCTATGCTTTTTCACTGGGTCTTATTTCTATACTTCCTCCTGTCTCTTGAAGGTCACACACACACGAAATTTTGATGGAAGAGGATACATTTTCCCCATTTAAAATCCGATCAAACCCCGGAGTTCGTCGTAAAGCTGCGCCTGGGACACAGCAGTTCCTCTGTTTCCACGACACACATTAATGCCTCAGAGCGAGGGTATTCTTACGCTGTTTCAGGTGTTAGACGCTCTGTACAGTGCACCCTGGTCACATAGACGCGCTGTGTACAGTGCACCCTGGTCACATAGACCACCCTGCGTCAGTAAGAGGGGAAGAAAGGTGCCAAAAAAAAGTGCAACTGTTGCCTTGCAGGAAATATAAAAGTCCTGCAATACAGCCAAGGATTTTTCTCAGCTAAGGTTTAGTGAAGAAGAAGCCATCTGGCTGACATAATCCATTCTCACTTATCCTAAGTGTAAGATGCGCCTCGGGTCTCGTGGAAAGAAGGATTATGTGAGGATAAGCAATTATTACCAGGGTGCTGGGTACACCTCCCTCCCTCCTAAACTCCCATTCAACCTCCCTCCCAAATTACCTCCTAACCTCCAACCTTCCTCACACTTTAACACTGGCAACAAGAGGGAGGGCAACACCTTTCCGGCCGCCAGGCATGCAGCAGGCAAGCAGGCAGTGAGTTAAGCCAAGGAGCCAGCTACCCAGGTTATCAGTTAAACACTTAGTTAACCAGGTAGGCAATTACTCAGGTAGTGAGTTAGGTAGTCATGGTGATGACTGTTCTCCCCTAACTGTACTGCAGCAAGCTCTTGAAGCTGACTAATATAAGGACCCTTGTATCCTCTAACACCGCAGTGACGAGTAACTATGACTTAAAGAGGAGAGATAAGCCCGGGACGAAGCAGAGAGAGAGAGAGAGAGAGAGAGAGAGAGAGAGAGAGAGAGAGAGAGAGAGAGAGAGAGAGAGAGAGAGAGAGAGAGAGAGAGAGAGAGAGAGAGAGAGAGAGAGAGAGAGGGAGATAGAGAGAGAGAGAGAGGTTTATGATGCTATTCCAACCTGACTTCCCCCTCCCCACACACACACACAACCCCGGCCGAAAGGATATCTTAATACCGGAAAATTCTTTGTTTTGCCCAGATCCTTGTGAGCGGCTCCTTAAAGTAGTCTATAAAGCTCTGCCTCAGCTCAATAAGGTCTGCTGGGGGACTCCCTCTTTTATTACCACATAACTTTTATCAAACATCTGAATACCTCCAGCAGGTACTGGAGTCTTACACAGTATAACATTCCAGCAGGTACTGGAGTGTCTTACACAGTATAACATTCCAGCAGGTACTGGAGTGTCTTACACAGTATAACATTCCAGCAGGTACTGGAGTTTCTTACACAGTATAACATTCCAGCAGGTACTGGAGTTTCTTACACAGTATAACATTCCAGTAGGTACTGGAGTTTCTTACACAGTATAACATTCCAGCAGGTACTGGAGTTTCTTACACAGTATAACATTCCAGTAGGTACTGGAGTTCTTACACAGTATAACATTCCAGCAGGTACTGGAGTTTTTACAGTATAACTATTCCAGCAGGTACTAGAGCTTTATTCATACTTTTCTATGCGACCACAACAGCCGGATATATTTATATTTATCAATGCACCACGCAGAAGCAAATGGGAATATACAGAGAAAGATCGCAGTCAGCAGGATTAGAAGCCGTGAGGGAAGGTTGGCAAGGCTCCCAAGTGACGCTCTAGACCACTCGACCACAGATGCCTCAAAATCTTGGCTGCCTTATTTACAAGCCATGTTTCTCCCAGCCCGGACACATCAGTGGGCCTCAAGCATGGTTTCAAGATAATTGACTCATCTCCTGAATGGTCGGACCTCACGAGCCATTTTTATATCAATGCACCACGCAGAAACAAGCGGGTATATACAGAGAGAGATCACTTGAGGCCCACCAGTGTGTCCGGGCTTGGAGAAACATGGCTTGTAAACAAGGCTGCCCACCTTCTGAGACATCTGTGGGAACTTTGCCAGCCTTCCCTGACGTGACACCCATTCTCAGAGTCAGGTAATGTACACTATATTCTGATTCACTCCACCTGTTTATAACACATTATATATATATATATATATATATATATATATATATATATATATATATATATATATATATATATATATATATATATAAGTGTTATAAACAGGTGGAGGTGAATCAGAATATAGTGTACATTACCTGACTCTGGAGAATGGGTGACATATTTCCTGACTCTGGAGAATGGGTGACACATTACCTGACTCTGGAGAATGGGTGACACATTACCTGACTCTGGAGAATGGGTGACACATTACCTGACTGGAGAATGGGTGACACATTACCTGCAGAGCAAAAGAATAAAAGTTAACATTAGATAATAATAAGGGAAAAATTAATAAAATGATTGTACAAACGTAAGTAAATAACTACTTGTAAATATTCTTGTGAGTTTGTTGGTGCCAATTATGCCACAATCCCTGGGGTTTTCTAGAGCATTTCTGTATGCTTAATCAGCTTAGGGCTCCACAACGGCGCCACATACTCGAAGACTGGCCTAATGTGCTGTGTGTACGAGCTACTAAAAGTGCTCTTCTTAAGGGTCTTAAAAAACATTTTTAGGTTGTCTACATCTGCATATATTGGCGGAGTTATACACTGAGTTATACACTGAGTTATACACTGAGTTATACACTGAGTTATACACTGAGTTATACACTGAGTTATACACTGAGTTATACAGGGAGTTATACACTGAGTTATACACTGAGGTATATACTGAGTTATACACTGAGTTATACATTGAGTTATACATTGAGTTATACATTGAGTTATACACTGAGTTATACACTGAGTTATATACTGAGTTATACAGTGAGTTATACAGTGAGTTATACATTGAGTTATACAGTGAATTATACACTGAGATATATAGTGAGTCATACGCTGAATTATACGCTGAGTTATACATACAAGGAGTGTATGACCCGTAGAGGTTATACAGGGAGGTGTAGGAGCAGCTCCAGTTCCATGGATCATGAGCTTTCCACCTTTCCCTGGGTCATCTAGGCTGGCCACAACAGCCACCTGGAGTAGACAAACTCTCAATACCAGCTACGTTTCTCTCAATATCAGCTACGTTTCTCTCAATACCAGCTACGTTTCTCTCAATACCAGCTACGTTTCTCTCAATACCAGCTACGTTTCTCTCAATACCAGCTACGTTTCTCTCAGTACCAGCTACGTTTCTCTCAATACCAGCTACGTTTCTCTCAATACCAGCTACGTTTCTCTCAATACCAGCTACGTTTCTCTCAATACCAGCTACGTTTCTCTCAATACCAGCTACGTTTCTCTCAATACCAGCTACGTTTCTCTCAATTACACTACTCTGTCTCTCTCTTCCAAATTTGCTTTCTACTCTATTTCTCTCGCCTTTTCTAAACTCATTTTCTTCCTCCCGATCCTTTCCTCTCCCCCTTCCTTCCTTCCTGCCATCCCTTCCTTCCTGCCATCCCTTCCTTCCTGCCATCCCTTCCTTCCTGCCATCCCTTCCTTCCTGCCATCCCTTCCTTCCTGCCATCCCTTCCTTCCTGCCATCCCTTCCTTCCTGCCATCCCTTCCTTCCTGCCATCCCTTCCTTCCTGCCATCCCTTCCTTCCTGCCATCCCTTCCTTCCTGCCATCCCTTCCTTCCTGCCATCCCTTCCTTCCTGCCATCCCTTCCTTCCTGCCATCCCTTCCTTCCTGCCATCCCTTCCTTCCTGCCATCCCTTCCTTCCTGCTATCCCTCCTTCCTGCCATCCCATCCTTCCTGCCATCCCTTCCTTCCTGCCATCCCTTCCTTCCTGCCAATCCCTTCCTTCCTGCCATGCAGCTACCAGATGAGTCCAGCTGAGAGACATTAATGGTGTGGTAGTGAAGTAATCATCCTCCCAGCTCTTCCTCTCCCCTCAACCATAAGTCTACCAATTTTCTCTTTATCATTCTTCCCCTACCCTCGCCCCATCTAGTAGGTCTCATCCTCCCCATAACCACCCCCACTAAAAGCTGTCTACCTCAAACTTCTCCTCCACACTCTCCCTACATCTCTACCTCCCTCCACTCCTGCTTCTCTTTCAGTAACACTTAGTTTAATATCTTTATTATATACCCCATACCCATGGAGTGGGCGGTAGTCACCCCATACCCATGGTGTGGGCGTTAGTCACCCCATACCCATGGAGTGGGCGGTAGTCACCCCATACCCATGGTGTGGGCGGTAGTCACCCCATACCCATGGAGTGGGCCGTAGTCACCCCATACCCATGGTGTGAGCGGTAGTCACCCCATACCCATGGTGTGGGCGGTAGTCACCCCATACCCATGGTGTGGGCGGTAGTCACCCCTATACCCATGGTGTGGGCGGTAGTCACCCCATACACATGGTGTGGGCGGTAGTCAAGACATTACAGAGGTACATAATGGGGTCCAGGGACTGGACCTCAACAATACAGAAGTACATAATGGGGTCCAGGGACTGGACCTCAACATTACATAGGTACATAATGGGGTCCAGGGACTGGACCTCAACATTACAGAGGTACATAATGGGATCCAGGGACTGGACCTCAACATTACAGAGGTACATAATGGGGTCCAGGGACTGGACCTCAACAATACAGAGGTACATAATGGAGTCCAGGGACTGGACCTCAACATTACATAGGTACATAATGGGGTTCAGGGACTGGACCTCAACATTACAGGGGTACATAATGGAGTCCAGGACTGGACCTCAACATTACAGAGGTACATAATGGGGTCCAGGGACTGGAGCTCGAGGTGTTGACATTTGAACAAGTTACAGCAACAGTGCTAATCTTCCTACTTTTATTTACTGTAAGAAAGGCACATGTTGCCCCTTCTCACCAAGCAATACAAAATAGGTACCTGCCTGGTATAGGTTGTCTCCTGGTGATACTGCAATGAGAATTTGTAAAAAGAATCAAGACCTCCTGGGTAAAAATATATTGGCAAAATGCAATGTATCTTACTTAAAAAAAAAATTTGTTCCGCGTCTCTCATCCTTCAGCAGTTTTCTCACCCAGTTCCCAAGTAGTAGTAGAGACTCCAGTTCTATTGGTACAAAACCTATGAACCTGCCTAGCTACTGCACCAATATGTAACAATACTTGACAATATCCTCATCTCCCTACTGAAGTCTCCCAACTCAGGCTGAAAGATTTCATTACTTCGTGTATACAACCCATCCTGTGTGATAGAGAATGACAACAAACATAGTCCTTGTTTTCCCAACGTAACATAGATTATGTCAGTAACACACTGTGGGTGTTCCAACAATGTACCTATCATATACGTCAGTAACACACTGTGGGTGTTCCAACAATGTAACTATCATATACGTCAGTAACACAATGTGGTTGTTCCAACAATGTAACTATCATATACGTCAGTAACACACTGTGGGTGTTCCAACAATGTAACTATCATATACGTCAGTAACACACTGTAGGTGTTCCAACAATGTACCTATCATATACGTCAGTAACACACTGTGGGTGTTCCAACAATGTAACTATCATATACGTCAGTAACACAATGTGGTTGTTCCAACAATGTAACTATCATATACGTCAGTAACACAATGTGGTTGTTCCAACAATGTACCTATCATATACGTCAGTAACACACTGTGGGTGTTCCAACAATGTAACTATCATATACGTCAGTAACACACTGTGGGTGTTCCAACAATGTAACTATCATATACGTCAGTAACACACTGTGGGTGTTCCAACAATGTAACTATCATATACGTCAGTAACACACTGTGGGTGTTCCAACAATGTAACTATCATATACGTCAGTAACACACTGTGGGTGTTCCAACAATGTACCTATCATATACGTCAGTAACACACTGTGGGTGTTCCAACAATGTAACTATCATATACGTCAGTAACACACTGTAGGTGTTCCAACAATGTACCTATCATATACGTCAGTAACACACTGTGGGTGTTCCAACAATGTAACTATCATATACGTCAGTAACACACTGTGGGTGTTCCAACAATGTAACTATCATATACGTCAGTAACACACTGTGGGTGTTCCAACAATGTAACTATCATATACGTCAGTAACACACTGTGGGTGTTCCAACAATGTAACTATCATATACGTCAGTAACACACTGTGGGTGTTCCAACAATGTACCTATCTTAGTCAGTAACACACTGTGGGTGTTCCAACAATGTAACTATCATATACGTCATACAACTGTAGGTGTTCCAACAATGTACCTATCATATACGTCAGTAACACACTGTGGGTGTTCCAACAATGTAACTATCATATACGTCAGTAACACACTGTGGGTGTTCCAACAATGTAACTATCATATACGTCAGTAACACACTGTAGGTGTTCCAACAATGTACCTATCATATACGTCAGTAACACACTGTGGGTGTTCCAACAATGTAACTATCATATACGTCAGTAACACACTGTGGGTGTTCCAACAATGTAACTATCATATACGTCAGTAACACACTGTGGGTGTTCCAACAATGTAACTATCATATACGTCAGTAACACAATACGAGAGTTACATCATCCTACATAAACGGGTAACTGTACAATACTGATTACTCATTCTTTTATTTAATAAAGTGCAGTTTTTAACTAGATAAAGATGACTAAGACAAACACGTCGAGGTGTCGGGTAAAAGCGTCTACGAGTTGTCGCCGCTGCAGAAAGTGAGTTTTGAAGAGAATACAAATGACGTTGCCCCGATAAAAACCATTCCATAAATTGTTGTTGTTGAAGACAGTGTTGAGCTGGAGGAACGAGGTGGCACTGTAAGTGTGGGTGCCGGATAAGGTTGACCTCCTGCCGTGTATCTCCCAGCAGCAGGTGACACACACGCCAGGTGAAGCTCCATCTTAGGCTGGAATTGCTTGCCAATTTGGCTTGCAAGTTGAGCTTAACAACCTCATCCACAGTCTCCCAGGATAACCTCACTCATCACCTCACCTTCTCACCCAGGATGACCTCACTCATCACCTCACCTTCTCACCCAGGATGACCTCACTCATCACCTCACCTTCTCGCCCAGGATGACCTCACTCATCACCTCACCTTCTCGCCCAGGATGAGTCTCACTCATCACCTCACCTTCTCGCCCAGGATGACCTCACTCATCACCTCACCTTCTCGCCCAGGATGACCTCACTCATCACCTCACCTTCTCGCCCAGGATGACCTCCTCACCTCACCTCCCCAGGATGACCTCACCATCACCTCACCTTCTCACCCAGGATGACCTCACTCATCACCTCACCTTCTCGCCCAGGATGAGCCTCACTCATCACCTCACCTTCTCGCCCAGGATGACCTCACTCATCACCTCACCTTCTCCCCAGGATGACCTCACTCATCACCTCACCTTCTCCCCAGGATGATCTCACTCATCACCTCACCTTCTCGCCCAGGATGACCTCACTCATCACCTCACCTTCTCACCCAGGATGACCTCACTCATCACCTCACCTTCTCACCCAGGATGACCTCACTCATCACCTCACCTTCTCGCCCAGGATGACCTCACTCATCACCTCACCTTCTCGCCCAGGATGACCTCACTCATCACCTCACCTTCTCACCCAGGATGACCTCACTCATCACCTCACCTTCCTCACCCAGGATGACCTCACTCATCACCTCACCTTCTCACCCAGAATGACCTCACTCATCACCTCACCTTCTCACCCAGGATGACCTCACTCATCACCTCACCTTCTCACCCAGAATGACCTCACTCATCACCTCACCTTCTCACCCAGAATGACCTCACTCATCACCTCACCTTCTCACCCAGGATGACCTCACTCATCACCTCACCTTCTCACCCAGGATGACCTCACTCATCACCTCACCTTCTCACCCAGGATGACCTCACTCATCACCTCACCTTCTCACCCAGAATGACCTCACTCATCACCTCACCTTCTCACCCAGAATGACCTCACTCATCACCTCACCTTCTCAACCAGAATGACCTCACTCATCACCTCACCTTCTCACCCAGAATGACCTCACTCATCACCTCACCTTCTCACCCAGAATGACCTCACTCATCACCTCACCTTCTCGCCCAGGATGACCTCACTCATCACCTCACCTTCTCACCCAGGATGACCTCACTCATCACCTCACCTTCTCACCCAGGATGACCTCACTCATCACCTCACCTTCTCACCCAGGATGACCTCACTCATCACCTCACCTTCTCACCCAGGATGACCTCACTCATCACCTCACCTTCTCACCTTTCATATCTAACAAACTTCTCTTAAACCTAATTTACAAAAATAATAACAACTGTAATTAAATTTTATAATAACGATACCCCGTTATCTATCTATCTATCTGTCTATATATATATATATATATATATATATATATATATAAAATATATATATATATATATGAGAGAGAGAGAGAGAGAGAGAGAGAGAACAAGCAAGTGTGTATGTCCTCACCTGTTTGTAGTTGTAGGGAGTCAATTGTCAGCTCCTGGCCCTACCTCCGACCTAAGCCCTACCGAGTATACTCCATTCGAGTGTCGTGGGGCTTATCATACCTGTTCTTAAAACTGTGTATCAAGTCTACCTCCACTATTTCTTCATCCAGGTCATTCCACTTCCTTACCACCCTGAAGATGAATACTTCCTGACCTCACTCTCTTTAATTCCTAAGTCTGCCCTCGTGTACCTGTTTCTCTCCTAACTTAACCCTAGCCTATCCCTGTCCGCCTTTTCAATATCCCTGAGTATTTTGAACGTCGTAATCGTGTCTCCCAGAGTTCGTCTGTACTCTATATACATAGGTACTATCTTCTTGTAGCTAATTCTCTTATATTTCTTGCCTTATATACTATTACTTCTCTCTTCTACTGTATTCCTCATCTCTTCTATATTCACTTATTCTCCTCATTTTCTTATGCGTTAATGCTTCGGGTTCGAACCACCGACCTCCGGCAAGGAACACGTGAGTGTATGTACTCGGTATGTTACCGGGACAACTAGATGAGTACAAATAGGAAGCTCGTCTCGTCTCGCTCTCATCAGAAGGAGGATCAAGCCTCCACCACCTCTTGCACTGAATGACCCCACACAGGTTTAGCGCTTAACTTGACTTATTAAAAAAATCTTTTTCATAATTTGATATTTTATTTATTGATTCTCCTGTTTTCTATACTCCTCCTCCTCCTTCTCCTCTCTGTCTTCCTCTTATTTACGTCTGCTCTTAGTCCTTCTCGGTGGGGTCTTAAGCCCCTCTCTGTTCCTCGTATCCACTCCTTCTGCCCTTCCCTTCACACACAGAACCAAGCCTTGACAGCTCTATGTAGAGTCCTTCACACAGAACCAAGCCTTGACAGCTCTATGTAGAGTCATTCACACAGAACCAAGCTTTGACAACTTTGTGTAGAGTCATCCACACACAGAACCAAGCCTTGACAGCTCTGTGTAGAGTCATCCACACACAGAACCAAGCCTTGACAGCTCTGTGTAGTCATTCACACAGAACCAAGCTTTGACAACTTTGTGTAGAGTCATCCACCAGAACCAAGCCTCACCTGACAAGCTTACCTGTAGAGTCATCCACTCACCGCACCTAACTACCAACCTTCCAGCCTGTGCTAAAGTATCTTCCCTCAACTCAGTCCGCCACACACTACCTTCTAACTATCCTGACTTCTTTACAACTATCGCTATCCCTTTATAGTCCATCAACTATCATCACCCTGCCTTTAATACTCAACAACTCACCATCGCCCCTTTACATCTAACACACTCACCTCCCCTTTACACTACTCATAACATCACCATTTGCCTTTCACTACAAACACTTCACCTGCCCTTACATACTCAACACACTCACCTCGCCCTTTACACTACTCAACACACTCACCATCGCCCCTTTACACTACTCAACACACTCACCATCGCCCCTTTACACTACTCAACACACTCACCTCGCCCCTTTACACTACTCAACACACTCACCATCGCCCCTTTACACTACTCAACACTCACCCTCGCCCCTTTACACTACTCAACACACTCACCATCGCCCCTTTACACTACTCAACACACTCACCATCGCCCCTTTACACTACTCAACACACTCACCATCGCCCCTTTACACTACTCAACACACTCACCCTCGCACCTTTACACTACTCAACACACTTCCTCAATGCCATGTTTGCTTACAAGTGGATGTCTGGTACAAGAAATACCTTCAAGAGCTACAGTAATCCTCCAGACCACTACAGGATGACCTGGATAATTGAGCACATGGAGTGACAGATGGACAGTGAGATTTAATGTAGATGAATATTATGTAATGACCTTTATCTACGATACCATGTAATGGAAATACGATAATGTGAAATATAGACTGTGTGGTTATATATTGAAAGATCTGAGAGAGAGAGAGAGAGAGAGAGAGAGAGAGAGAGAGAGAGAGAGAGAGATACTACCAACAATGTCAATGAAAGATCATATATACGAAATCGTGAAAGCCTGGCATCTCCCACTGGTGAATTATAAAACAGCTTTCATATACATAGACTGAGATTAGCTACAAAATTTTTATTTACAATGTAAGTTAAGGTGAAACTGGAATATGCCAGGGTTGTGAGGTGCCAAGGTCATGCCAGGGTTGTGAGGTGCCAAGGTCATGCCAAGGCTGTGAGGTGCCAAGGTCATGCCAGGGCTGTGAGGTGCCAACGTCATGCCAGGGTTGTGAGGTGCCAACGTCATGTCAGGGTTGAGAGGTGCCAACGTTATGCCAGGGTTGTGAGGTGCCAACGTCATGCCAGGGTTGTGAGGTGCCAACGTCATGCCAGGGTTGAGAGCTGCCAACGTCATGCCAGGGTTGTGAGGTGCCAACGTTATGCCAGGGTTGTGAGGTGCCAACGTCATGCCAGGGTTGTGAGGTGCCAAGGTCATGCCAGGGTTGTGAGGTGCCAAGGTCATGCCAGGGGGGGGGGGGGGGGGGGGGGGGGGGGGGGGGGGGGGGGGGGGGGGGGGGGGGGGGGGGGGGGGGGGGGGGGGGGGGGGGGGGGGGGGGGGGGGGGGGGGGGGGGGGGGGGGGGGGGGGGGGGGGGGGGGGGGGGGGGGGGGGGGGGGGGGGGGGGGGGGGGGGGGGGGGGGGGGGTGCCAACGTCATGCCAGGGTTGTGAGGTGCCAACGTCATGCCAGGGTTGTGAGGTGCCAACGTCATGCCAGGGTTGTGAGGTGCCAACGTCATGCCAGGGTTGTGAGGTGCCAACGTCATGCCAGGGTTGTGAGGTGCCAACGTCATGCCAGTGTTGTGAGGTGCCAACGTCATGCCAGTGTTGTGAGGTGCCAACGTCACTGCCAGGGTTGTGAGTCACAACGTTATGCCAGGCTTGTGAGGTGCCAACGCATCCAGGGTTGTGAGTGCCAACGTCATGCCAGGGTTGTGAGGTGCCAAGGTCATGCCAGGGTTGTGAGGTGCCTAACGTCATGCCATGGAAGTTGTGAGGTGCCAACGTCATGCAAGGTTGGAGGTGCCAACGTCATGCCAGGGTTGGAGGGATGCAACGCGATGCCAGGGATTGGAGGTGCCAACGTCATGCCAGTGTTGTGAGTGCCAACGTCATGCCAGGGTTGTGAGGTGCCAACGTCTATCCAGGATTGTGAGTGCCAACGTCATGCCAGTGTTGTAGGTGCCAACGTCATGCCAGGGTTGTGAGGTGCCAAGGTCATGCCAGGGTTGTGAGGTGCCAACGTCATGCCAGGGTTGTGAGGTGCCAACGTCATGCCAGGGTTGTGAGGTGCCAACGTCATGCCAGGGTTGTGAGGTGCCAACGTCATGCCAGGGTTGTGAGGTGCCAACGTGTTATAGCATAAGAAGTTAGGAATGGCGCAAAGAAAAGATACAAAATAGCTGCCAGATTTATACAATACAACTTTGTGTACATGTATACAGAATGCAGTTTACATGTATACAGAATACAGTTTACATGTATACAGAATGCAGTTTACATGTATACAGAATGCAGTTTACATGTATACAGAATGCAGTTTACATGTATACAGAATCAGTTTACATGTATACAGAATGAGTTTACATGTATACAGAATGCAGTTTACATGTATACAGAATGCAGTTTACATGTATACAGAATGCAGTTTACATGTATACAGAATGCAGTTTACATGTATACAGAATGCAGTTTACATGTATACAGAATGCAGTTTACATGTATACAGAATGCAGTTTACATGTATACAGAATGCAGTTTACATGTATACAGAATGCAGTTTACATGTATACAGAATGCAGTTTACATGTATACAGAATGCAGTTTACATGTATTAAGCACAAAATAAAGCAACTAACATGAGGTGCATTTCTAGCAGAATGATGAGGTAGTGAGAATGATAAAGACAGTGAGAGGAAACAGTTGAGCACAAGGTCTGCCAGAATTATTTTCTTGGGAAAGAGATTGATGAGTGGAATGATTTAAAAGATGAAGTAATGAGTATATACAATCATCGTCAGTTTTACAATAAATATATGAAAAAATTATTTTACATGGGACTCCACACACATGACTCTCTTCCTCTAGACACAACTAGATTACACACACCAGGAGCTGTGACTCGACCCCTGCAACCACAAATAGGTGGGTGAGTATAGGTGAGTACACACACACATACACACACAAGAAGTAAACAAACAGCAAGACAAACACTCAGTAAGAGCCACCAGCATTACTCTCAAACACCCAGATGAAGGTCAGCCCAGCTGAGAAAGGTCAAGAAGGCAGCAAGAGGCTCAACACAGCTTCCTAAGCCTCTAACACACACCACTTCCATTACTCTTTTCCACTTTAAGAAAAAAATAAGTGTACTCAAAAAAATATAAAATATGAATGCTATTACTTTTCTATTTTCACCTATTTCAATGAAGGAGGGTCGAGCTCCAGCTCCTGGGTCCTCCTGGCTCTTGAGGATGGTGCAAGATACTGTTATGTACACTATAAGACTGTCAGATGGTGCAGAATATTGTACATATAGAAGTCATTAGTACCATTAACACCTAACACTATGAACGACATTTGGTTATGCAAATATAACACACTAAATACTCCTCCCCTGGGTCCTTAAGAACTAAGCGACTGTATAAATGAAATACTCTCAGAAGCAGTGAGCCACGTGAGTGGAGGTAAATCACGTACAAGAGTGTAAACGCGAGGGGAGCACGGTGGAGGTAATCACGAGTAAAAGGGTGAGAGCCACGTGAGTGGAGGTAAATCACGTACAAGAGTGTAAACAGCGCGAGGTGAGTGAGCCACGTGAGTGGAGGTAAATCACGTACAAGAGTGTAAACAGCGCGAGGTGAGTGAGCCACGTGAGTGGAGGTAAATCACGTACAAGAGTGTAAACAGCGCGAGGTGAGTGAGCCACGTGAGTGGATAAACCTTTACAGAGAAGGAAAGCGGAGTGTGGGCCGAGTAAATTCACGTTCAAATGTAAACTAAGTGAGTGATGGTGAGTACAAACTGATGACTGAGAACAGGACATGTGAAGTTCTACATGGAGGCTGAACACGAATTGCATAGTTACTAACATTGACAACACATGACTTGATAGTTACAACATTACAACACTGACCATGATAGTTACTAACATTCACTGGAGGATGATTTGCACACAACATTACAACACTGACCATGATAGTTACTAACATTACAACACTGACCATGATAGTTACTAACATTACAACACTGACCATGATAGTTACTAACATTACAACACTGACCATGATAGTTACTAACATTACAACACTGACCATGATAGTTACTAACATTACAACACTGACCATGATAGTTACTAACATTACAACACTGACCATGATAGTTACTAACATTACAACACTGACCATGATATTTACTAACATTACAACACTGACCATGATAGTTACTAACATTACAACACTGACCATGATATTTACTAACATTACAACACTGACCATGATATTTACTAACATTACAACACTGACCATGATATTTACTAACATTACAACACTGGGTATCTGTGGAAAAAGTGATTACCATTAATTCTGTAGCAGTGAAAGTTACCTGTGTTAACTTTGTTCAGATTACATGTGTAGTGTGTGTGTGTGTGTGTGTGTGTGTGTGTGTGTGTGTGTGTGTATGTTGCTCTGGGTGTAGACCAGACCAGCTGACCCCACCAGCTGACCCCACCAGCTGACCCCACCAGCTGGACGCCTCAGCTTTAAAGGTACCACAGAGTTCCCTCAACCTGTGTTTTGTGAACTTCTCGTTTAAAACACGTTTACTATTTCTTTCCTTTCGTATTGTTGTTGTTGGTCTCTCTCTCTCTCTTCACCCCTTCCCTCTGTGAGAGAGATAGAGAGAGAGAGAGAGAGAGAGAGAGAGAGAGAGAGAGAGAGAGAGAGAGAGAGGAGAGAGAGAGAGTTGCAGCTACAGGAGTAGAGTTACTCTCTCATCTTTACTAACTTCTTCATAAATTTTTCAATTTCCACTGTTGTAATAACTTGTACTTTCTCTTTTATTTCATCTCAGTGATATGTCAGTCTGTGAAGACGAATTTTATGAATAAGTAGTGACCAGCAGCACCACCACCACCGCCAGCACCACCAGCACCACCACCGCCAGCACCACCACCACCAGCACCACCAGCACCACCACCACCGCCAGCACCACCAGCACCGCCACCGACCAGCACCACCACCACGACCAGCACCACCACCACCACCACCGCCAGCACCACCACCACCGCCGCCACGACCAGCACCACCGCCGCCACGACCAGCACCACCACCGCCACGACCAGCATACTGATATCTTGCTAAGACTCACTTGTCTATGTACAAAACATGAGCTGGACTCCGTAATTTATTAATATTATTATTAATAGTAGTAACAGTAACAGTAGTAGTAGTAGTACTAGTAACAGTAGTAGTAGTAGTAGTAACAGTAACAGTAGTAGTAACAGTAACAGTAGTAGTAGTAGTACTAGTAACAGTAGTAGTAGTAGTAGTAACAGTAACAGTAGTAGTAACAGTAACAGTAGTAGTAGTAGTACTAGTAACAGTAGTAGTAGTAGTAGTAACAGTAACAGTAGTAGTAGTAGTAGTAGTAGTAACAGTAACAGTAGTAGTAACAGTAACAGTAGTAGTAGTAGTACTAGTAACAGTAGTAGTAGTAGTAGTAACAGTAACAGTAGTAGTAGTAGTAGTAGTAACAGTAACAGTAGTAGTAGTAGTACTATAACAGTAGTAAGTATAGTAGTAACAGTGTAGTAGTAGTAGCAGAGTAACAGTAAGTAGACCAGTAACAGTATACGTAGTATAGTAGAGTAGTAGTAGTAGTAGTAGTAACAGTAACAGTAGTGAGTAGTAGTAGAGTAGTAAGTAACAGTAGTAATGTAACAGTAACAGTATAGTAGTAGTACTAGTAACAGTAGTATAGTAAAGTAACAGTACAGTAGTAGAGTATAGTATATAGTAGAGTAACATGAACAGTAGTAGTAGGTAGTAGTAGTAGTGAGTCAGTAACAGTAGAGTAGTAAGTAGTAAGCACAGTACTAGTAGATAGCAACAGTATAGATAACAGAATCAGTAGCAGTAGTAACAGTCAACAGTGAAAGTAGTACAGCTAACAGTAGACAGTAGTGAAAGTAACAGAGATAGTACTAACAGTAACAGTAGTATGACCAGTGAAGTCATAGACAGTAACAGTAGTGACCAGTAGTAAGTATGACCAGTGAACAGTATGACAGTAACAGTAGCCAGGAACAGTACTAAGACAGTCATGAAGAACAGTAGTAAGCATTAGTATGACCAGAAGTAGTGACAGAACAGTACTACCAGTAGTAACAGTCAGTACAGTAACAGTCAATAGTAGTAGTAACATGCAGTGACGTCAGTAGACAGTAGTAGTAACAGTAACAGCAGTAGTAGTGTAGTAACAGTAACAGTGCAAGTAGTCAGTAGCAATACAGTCATGCCAGCAACATTGAGGAGAGTAAACACACAGTAGCCAGCGCAACAGTCACTGACCAGCGCAACAGTCACTGACCAGCGCAACAGTCACTGACCAGCGCAACAGTCACTGACCAGCGCAACAGTCACTGACCAGCGCAAGTCACTGACCAGCGTAACAGTCACTGACCAGTGCAACAGTCACTGACCAGTGCAACAGTCAGTGGCCAGTGCAACAGTCAGTGGCCAGTGCAACATTGGGAGAGGTAAACCAACAGTGGCCAGCGCAACAGTCACTGACCAGCGTAACAGTCACTGACCAGCGTAACAGTCACTGACCAGTGCAACAGTCACTGACCAGTGCAACAGTCAGTGGCCAGCGTAACAGTCACTGACCAGTGCAACAGTCAGTGGCCAGTGCAACAGTCACTGGCCAGCGCAACAGTCACTGGCCAGCGTAACAGTCACTGACCAGTGCAACAGTCACTTATCAGCGCAACAGTCACTGGCCAGCGCAACAGTCACTGGCCAGCGCAACAGTCACTGACCAGTGCAACAGTCACTGACCAGTGCAACAGTCACTAACCAGCGTAACAGTCACTGACCAGTGCAACATTGGGAGGTAAGCAAGCAATGGGCAGGCAACAGTCACTAACCAGCGTAACAGTCACTGACCAGTGCAACAGTCACTGACCAGTGCAACAGTCACTGACCAGTGCAACAGTCACTGACCAGCGTAACAGTCACTGACCAGTGCAACAGTCACTGACCAGTGCAACAGTCACTGACCAGTGCAACAGTCACTGACCAGTGCAACAGTCACTAACCAGCGTAACAGTCACTGACCAGTGCAACATTGGGAGAGGTAAAGCAACAATGGGCAGCGCAACAGTCACTAACCAGCGTAACAGTCACTGACCAGTGCAACAGTCACTGACCAGTGCAACAGTCACTGACCAGTGCAACAGTCACTGACACAGCTACGCCAGACAGTCACTGACCAGCGTAACAGTCACAGCTGACCAGCGTCAACAGTCACTGACCAGTGCAACAGTCACTGACCAGCGTCAACAGTCATGACCAGGCAACAGTCACTGACCAGTAACAGTCACTGACCAGTGCAACAGTCACTGACCAGTGCAACAGTCACTGACCAGCGTAACAGTCACTGACCAGCGTAACAGTCACTGACCAGCGTAACAGTCACTGACCAGTGCAACAGTCACTGACCAGCGTAACAGTCACTGACCAGTGCAACAGTCACTGACCAGTGCAACAGTCACTGACCAGTGCAACAGTCACTGACCAGCGTAACAGTCACTGACCAGTGCAACAGTCACTGACCAGTGCAACAGTCACTGGCCAGTGCAACAGTCACTGACCAGTGCAACAGTCAGTGGCCAGCGCAACATTGGGAGAGGTAAAGCAACAATGGGCAGCGCAACATTGGGAGAGGTAAAGCAACAATGGGCAGCGCAACATTGGGAGAGGTAAAGCAACAATGGGCAGCGCAACATTGGGAGAGGTAAAGCAACAATGGGCAGCGCAACATTGGGAGAGGTAAAGCAACAATGGGCAGCGCAACAGGAAACAATGGTCCCCAGGGTGACAATGACAAGCCTACAAGAGAAGGCGCCTCACCAGACACTGATGGATGGCCTGGTGGTAGTATTGCAATGCAACTGCTTGACTGCTGACTTCTGAGTCAGCAGGAAACAGGAAGCAGGTACTGTGACTGAACGACATCAGGTTTATCCATGAAGATAATTCCTGCTTCCTATCTCACAGTACCGTAGCTGGGTTGGTAGCGCACTCAGCTCACACACTGAGGCCCGGGGGTCGATCTCAGGTACGGGTGGAAACATTAGGATGTATTTCCTTAAGACACCTGCTGTCCATGTTCACATATCAGTAAAATAGGTACCTGGGTGTTAGTCGACATGTGTGGGTCGCATCCTGGGACAAAATTGACCTAATTCGCCCGAAATGCTCTGCATAACAAGCGGCTTTCTATATGGTATATCAGCTAGGCCTGTAAACATTATTATTATTATTATTAATGTTCTTATCTTTGAAGATATAACAGAATATAACAATGCAATAGTTCTTACCATTATGTAAGTATCAAATAGGGCACCAGCACACTGCTGATATATTCAATTTTTTGGTAATTGTAAGAATTGATACAACCGTAGGTGCTGTGTACCTCACAGGTGAGATAATTCGACTCACAACCGCAAGGTCCCGGGTTAGATTACCTGGCCTTCCTCACACCCCTGCTCATCCGGGTATAAACACACTATTGTGGGTCGCATCCGGGATGAAATATGTTGAAAGCTCCAGTTCTGCTAAGTGTCATATATCTTGTGTAAGAAAATACTCCAGTATCTTTGGGTAATTAATAATAATAATAATAATAATAATAATAATAATAATAATAATAATAATTGACAGCTATGCCACACTCATAACAATAATTTTCCACTCAACTTTACTAATTATCAGTCAAGACTAATTACTATAAAAGATGACCTGTATTTAAGTATCATGTCTATGACCTGTATTTAAGTATCATGTCTATGACCTGTATTTAAGTATCATTTCTATGACCTGTATTTAAGTATCATGTCTATGACCTGTATTTAAGTATCATGTCTATGACCTGTATTTAAGTATCATGTCTATGACCTGTATTTAAGTATCATGTCTATGACCTGTATTTAAGTATCATGTCTATGACCTGTATTTAAGTATCATGTCTGTGCTCTTGTCATCATTATGTATAATAATGATCATTATCAATAATCATTCCATCTATAATGATACTGTCTCACTCTGCAACAGTCAATCTCAACTCTTGTCTTCAAGGTGATGATAAATACTTCACGAAACTGAGAAGATGATCAATAAGACACTTCTTTCTTCTTTATTCTGGAAACTTGTCGCCAGTCACTGGCTTCTTCAGTCCAATACAGAGAAGGAGAGGAGGAGTTTGAGGTAATCAGTCCCTCAGTCAGGAGTTGATGTGTTAGTTTGCCAATTTTAAAGTGACAGGGTATATTTTTCAGTCAAATAACTTAGAATATATTCCTTCCAAAATTTTCGATCTGTAATGGTTGATGTCTTTCTGGATAACGATGATATATTTTGGATTTAGGTTAAGAGCAAATCTGTCAGTTTACTGGCGGACTCTGGGAGTGATAATGTCGGGTCACTGCCCATCAACGTTCACTCACTTCTTAACATCAACAGACTCTGCCCATCAACGTTCACTTCTTAACATCAACTCATGTCTCCAGCTGATCTGATTACCAATTTCAGCTGGTTAGGGATAGAATCAGAAAGCGTTTAAAGTCATTACTGGGGTTATTACTGTGCTTGTTACAGGGATTATTACTAGGGTTATTACTGGGGTTATTACTGGGATTATTACTGAGATTATAGCTGGGGTTATTACTGGGGTTATTACTGGGGTTATTACTGGGGTTATTACTGGGATTATTACTGAGATTATAGCTGGAGTTATTACTGGGGTTATTACCGTGGTTGTTACTGGGATTATTACTAGGGTTATTACTGGGGTTATTACTGAGGTTATTACTGGGGTTATTACCGTGGTTATTACTGGGGTTATTACCGGGTTTATTACTGTGGTTATTACTTAATCTATATTTTTTATCTTCTGGGTCAAACAGCACTGATCATGAGGTTTGGGCCACATTTTCCCCGTCATTGCAATCCAACAATTTTGAGGGGATTCAGGGGAGGGTTGTCCCCTGACCCCTGGATAACACTGATGTTTTCCCTGGCAACCATTTCTTGCACTGTTTTGACATGTGGCGCTGGGCACTGTCTTGTATGGTTGGCACTGTCTTGCATGAGGTGTGTGGTGGCACTGTCTTGCATGAAGTGTGTGGTGGCACTGTCTTGCATGAGGTATGTGGTGGCACTGTTTTGGATGAAGTGTGTGGTGGCACTGTCTTGCATGAGGTGTGTGGTGGCACTGTTTTGGATGAAGTGTGTGGTGGCTTCTTCTCTCATAGAGTGATGAATGGTGAACACCTGATATGTAATGTGATAAAGTGTGATACAGAACACACTGTTGCAATTGACAGAGATGTGTACGTCACCTACACCTATCAGTACACCTGATACAGCAAACACCTGTGATAAGTAACACACTGTGATACAGCAACACACCTGTGATACAGTAACACACCTGTGATACAGTAACACAACTGTGATACAGCAACACACCTGTGATACAGTAACACACTGTGATACAGTAACACACCTGTGATATAGTAACACACCTGTGATACGTAAGTACAACCTGTAACAGTACACATGTGATACAGAACACACTGTGATACAGTACCTGTGACAGTAACACTGTGATACAGTAACACACCTGTGATACAGTAACACACCTGTGATAGAGTAACACAAATGTGACCGGTTTCGAGGTTTGTTCTATCTTTGCAGCCCGACCCCAGACTAGGTATCCTCCTCGACCACATGGTCAACCAGGCTGTTGGTGCTAGCAGCACGCACGCACACACAGCCACTACCACAATGAACAACACCTTACGCCCCTTATTTCTCCAGTACATTTCCCTCCCTCCCATCTAGTACATGCTTTCCCATCATTACCACCTCTTCCCCTCCCTCCCACCTCACCCTCCTAGGGTGAGCACTCACATTAATTGCTTCCTGTAATGTGTTGCCTGTAGTGGTAGCCTGAGGTAGACAGGTTGAGACAAGGTTGTGGCAGTATCAGAGGTAGACAGGTTGAGACAAGGTTGTGACAGTATCAGAGGTAGACAGGTTGAGACAAGGTTGTCGCAGTATCAGAGGTAGACAGGTTGAAACAAGGTTGTGGCAGGATCAGAGGTAGACTGGTTGAGACAAGGTTGTGGCAGGATCAGAGGTAGACTGGTTGAGACAAGGTTGTGACGGGATCAGAGGTAGACTGGTTGAGACAAGGTTGTGGCAGGATCAGAGGTAGACTGGTTGAGACAAGGTTGTGGCAGTATCAGAGGTAGACTGGTTGAGACAAGGTTGTGGCAGGATTAGAGGTAGACAGGTTGAGACAAGGTTGTGGCAGGATCAGAGGTAGGCTGGTTTACCTGGAGAGGGATTCGGGGGTCAACGCCCCCACGGATCGGTCTGAGACCAGGCCTCGTGGTGGATCAGGGTCTGATCAATCAGGCTGTTACTGCTGGCCGAACCCAAACTGACGTACGAACCACAGCCTGGTTGGTTGAGATAAATACGTTTATGGAGCAACTTGCAATGTGAACAAACTGACTGATGTAACAGCCAAGGTCAGCCAAGCATGTGGCCAACCAAGGTCAGCCAAGCATGTGGCCAACCAAAGTCAGCCAAGCATGTGGCCAACCAAGGTCAGCCAAGCATGTGGCCAACCAAGGTCAGCCAAGCATGTGGCCAACCAAGGTCAGCCAAGCATGTGGCCAACCAAGGTCAGCCAAGCATGTGGCCAACCAGGTCACAAAACTTTCCCATTTCTACAAAATTGGGAAGATGTACAATGTTCTAGTTAACATCAGATGAAAGATAAAGGCTATATAATTGTTGAACCAATCCATTTTAGCGAAAATGTCAGTAGATTCTATTAAGGTCAGCCAAACATGTGGCCAGTCGTATGGTCACTATCTTGAACACTGTTTGCTTTATTGTTCACCTGTTAAGGAATATAGAGAGACAGTCAAGATATCTTTTGAATGAAAATAATATACCAGACAAATTAAAGCAAATTTCCTAAATTTGTTTGCAACAGATAAATGAACTGTATATATAAATCCAGATGTACTCCTGTTAACCCTTTTGGAGCATAGTTCTAGGGCTCCAGTGTATCCATATGCTCAATAAACTAGCAACGGCGACAAAATCTCTCTCGTGAATTCAACCAAAACAAATGAAAGCCCTGGTTTTTTTTTTTGAAGAAGAAGATTGAAAAAAAATGCGTCCGCACTGATTAACACATTGCGCACTGATCAACACTAAAGGGAACGTTTCGCCAAAGCACAGAACATAAGAAACGAGTTTATATAGTGGAGGGGAGTCAGGCGGTTACGTTAGGTTGGGTCAGGTTAGGTTAGGTTAGGTTAGGTTAGGTTAGGTTAGGTTAGGAACAGGCAGGTTGAGGGTCTAGGTATAGATGCCAGGGTTTGGTCATCTAAGAAGCACTGGCTACACTGTTTTATGGATGATTATAAGCATATGTTTTTGTCCCACAGCTGGGTTTTTGGCATCTAACCGGAAGGTTCCAGACACCCCTAGAGCCTTAAAAACATGGTTAGAGGTTGCAAGACCATCAGGTGTTGGTGTTGCAAGACACACCGGGGGTAGAGGTTGCAAGACACACCGGGGGTAGAGGTTGCAAGACACACCGGGGGTAGAGGTTGCAAGACACACCAGGGGTAGAGGTTGCAAGACACACCGGGGGTAGAGGTTGCAAGACACACCAGGGGTAGAGGTTGCAAGACACACCGGGGGTAGAGGGTTGTCATAGTGTCCAAGAGACGGTCTCAGAAGGTATACCTGGAGAGGGTTTCGGGGGTCAACGCCCCCGCGGCCCGGTCTGACATGTGCAGCTGTCAACGAGGTGTTGTCTTACCAACGAGACAGTAACGTGTACGAAGAAGTAACGTTTGAAAAAACTTCTGCACCTGCTGAGACATATTACCTGGAAGCACTTTTACGTTGTGCTCTCTCTCTCTTTTCCTCCCTCCCCGCCTCAGCTCCTAATATTCTCCTGATCCCCTTTTCTCTTTCCTTCTCTTGCACTGCCTCACCCTCCTCTACCCTCTCTTTTTATCCTTCTCCATTTCCACTCTCTATCCTCCTCTCTCCCTATGCTCCTATTTTCCCATCTGCTCTCTTTCTCTCTCTCTCTCTCTCATTTAACTCATTCTCTTCCCTCACACACTTTCTACCTCTCCTGCCATCCACTTTCATTCCACTAAGTGCCAAGAAAACAGTTTTGCTTTTTTAGAACGAGACAGTTTTAAAGACCTCGTTGCCTGCCTACCTTAACCTGGTAAAAATGTGTTACTTCAGGAGTCTGCTGGTGTTGTGCTCACACCAGCCTCAGCCTCCTGCTGGTGTTGTGCTCACGCCAGGCCTCAGCCTCCTGCTGGTGTTGTGCTCACGCCAGGCCTCAGCCTCCTGCTGGTGTTGTGCTCACGCCAGGCCTCAGCCTCCTGCTGGTGTTGTGCCAGGCCTCAGCCTCCTGCTGGTGTTGTGCTCACACCAGGCCTCAGCCTCCTGCTGGTGTTGTGCCAGGCCTCAGCCTCCTGCTGGTCTTGTGCCAGGCCTCAGCCTCCTGCTGGTGTTGTGCTCACGCCAGGCCTCAGCCTCCTGCTGGTGTTGTGCTCACGCCAGGCCTCAGCCTCCTGCTGGTGTTGCGCACACGCCAGGCCTCAGCCTCCTGCTGGTGTTGTGCACACGTCAGGCCTCAGCCTCCTGCTGGTCTTGTGCTCACGCCAGGCCTCAGCCTCCTGCTGGTGTTGTGCACACGCCAGGCCTCAGCCTCCTGCTGGTGTTGTGCACACGCCAGGCCTCAGCCTCCTGCTGGTGTTGTGCTCACGCCAGGCCTCAGCCTCCTGCTGGTGTTGTGCCACGCCAGGCCTCAGCCTCCTGCTGGTGTTGTGCCACGCCAGGCCTCAGCCTCCTGCTGGTGTTGTGCACACGCAGGCCTCAGCCTCCTGCTGGTGTTGTGCTCACGCCAGGCCTCAGCCTCCTGCTGGTGTTGTGCTCACGCCAGGCCTCAGCCTCCTGCTGGTCTTGTGCTCACGCCAGGCCTCAGCCTCCTGCTGGTGTTGTGCACACGTCAGGCCTCAGCCTCCTGCTGGTCTTGTGCCAGGCCTCAGCCTCCTGCTGGTGTTGTGCTCACGCCAGGCCTCAGCCTCCTGCTGGTCTTGTGCTCACGCCAGGCCTCAGCCTCCTGCTGGTCTTGTGCTCACGCCAGGCCTCAGCCTCCTGCTGGTGTTGTGCACACGCCAGGCCTCAGCCTCCTGCTGGTGTTGTGCTCACGCCAGGCCTCAGCCTCCTGCTGGTGTTGTGCACACGCCAGGCCTCAGCCTCCTGCTGGTGTTGTGCTCACGCCAGGCCTCAGCCTCCTGCTGGTGTTGTGCCACGCCAGGCCTCAGCCTCCTGCTGGTGTTGTGCACACGCTCAGGCCTCAGCCTCCTACTGGTGTTGTGCACACGCCAGGCCTCAGCCTCCTGCTGGTGTTGTGCTCACGCCAGGCCTCAGCCTCCTGCTGGTACCATGAAAATACAGATGTGGCATTAAAGCTATGATAAGAGTAGTGGTGCTAGTAGTGACTCCTGCCTAACCTCACTCGTTACTCTCTCTCCCATTCTGAAGTTTCATCCTTTACTGTTTATTCTCTGGCGTCTTTCATTCAGGTGCACTGTGACCCACTGGAGCACTCTGTATTTAACCCCTCCCTGCGCCTTTAATTTCTGTACTAAACTCTGGTTTGGTACGGTGTCAAGTGCTTTCCTATAGTCCAGGAAGATGTAATCCACCCAACCAGCTACACCTTTCTCCTTTAATCTCTGTGACTTTGTCATATAACCGCAGTACATTTGTAAGACACTATCTCTTAAACCCTTGCTGATTTTCTGTAAGGAATCTTCTGAGTTCACCCATATTTATTTTTAACTATCTTCTTCAGAACATAAGTTTGGACAGTATGGCACTACCTTCCACTGGCTGGATGTGTGGCTGGCACTACCTTCTACTGGATGGATGTGTGGCTGGCACTACCTTCCACTGGATGGATGTGTGGCTGGCACTACCTTCCACTGGATGGATGTGTGGCTGACACTACCTTCCACTGGATGGATGTGTGGCTGACACTACCTTCCACTGGATGGATGTGTGGCTGCACTACCTTCCACTGGATGGATGTGTGGCTGGCACTACCTTCCACTGGATGGATGTGTGGCTGGCACTACCTTCCACTGGATGGATGTGTGGCTGGCACTACCTTCCACTGGATGGATGTGTGGCTGACAATATACTAGCAGCTTCGGCGGGCAACTCTAAGTCTCTTGTAGCTCTTGGTCCTTATCACTTGATGTATGTGTGTTGAGGGAGGGAGAGACGTGTGTGTGTTGAGGGAGAGACGTGTTTGTTGAGGGAGGGAGAGACGTGTGTGTGTTGAGGGAGAGACGTGTTTGTTGAGGGAGGGAGAGACGTATGTGGGTGAGGGAGGGAGAGGCGTGTGTGGGTGAGGGAAGGGGGAAGAAAGGGAGAAAAGAAGGGGACGGAGTGTGATGGGGACAGGGAAGATGGGCGAAAAGAGGGGAACTGATGGTGAACTATGTATGTAAGAAAGTGAGGGGGCAAAATTTGGGATTAAATTCTCACATTAATATTTTTTTTTTTGCCCTAAACAAAAAAAATCCTATTTAAAAAAATAAATTATTTTCTTATATATATGACAAAGCTTGAAATGGCCAGACTAATGCATAATTTACAACGAAATAAAAACCTCTGAATTTCCCATCTATTTACTTTTGCATGAAATTATAATATATACAAATTTATATACGTTTCTTCATTAGCAATTTACATATTTTTATGTGGAGTTAGCGAGTCCCAACGCTGCGTTGTGAGGTTATGTTAGCGAGTCCCAACGCTGCGTTGTGAGGTTATGTTAGCGAGTCTCAACGCTGCGTTGTGAGGTTATGTTAGTGAGTCTCAACGCTGCGTTGGAGGTTGTGAGTCCAACGCTGCGTTGTGAGGGTTATGTTAGCGAGTCCCAACGCTGCGTTGTGAGGTTATGTTAGCGAGTCTCAACGCTGCGTTGTGAGGTTATGTTAGTGAGTCTCAACGCTGCGTTGTGAGGTTATGTTAGCGAGTCCCAACGCTGCGTTGTGAGGTTATGTTAGCGAGTCTCAACGCTGCGTTGTGAGGTTATGTTAGTGAGTCTCAACGCTGCGTTGTGAGGTTATGTTAGTGAGTCTCAACGCTG
Organism: Cherax destructor; assembly: GCA_009830355.1. NCBI lineage: Eukaryota > Metazoa > Arthropoda > Malacostraca > Decapoda > Parastacidae > Cherax > Cherax destructor. Next base: position 65,098 of record WNWK01006805.1, read on the forward strand.
CGTTGTGAGGTTATGTTAGCGAGTCTCAACGCTGCGTTGTGAGGTTATGTTAGCGAGTCTCAACGCTGCGTTGTGAGGTTATGTTAGCTGAGTCTCAACGCTGCGTTGTGAGGTTATGTTAGCGAGTCCCAACGCTGCGTTGTGAGGTTATGTTAGCGAGTCTCAACGCTGCGTTGTGAGGTTATGTTAGTGAGTCTCAACGCTGCGTTGTGAGGTTATGTTAGTGAGTCCCAACGCTGCGTTGTGAGGTTATGTTAGTGAGTCCCAACGCTGCGTTGTGAGGTTATGTTAGTGAGTCCCAACGTTGCGTTGTGAGGTTATGTTAGTGAGTCCCAACGTGCGTTGTGAGGTTATGTTAGGAGTCCCAACGCTGCGTTGTGAGGTTATGTTAGTGAGTCCCAACGCTGCGTTGTGAGGTTATGTTAGGAGTCCCAACGCTGCGTTGTGAGGTTATGTTAGCGAGTCTCAACGCTGCGTTGTGAGGTTATGTTAGCGAGTCTCAACGCTGCGTTGTGAGGTTATGTTAGTGAGTCTCAACGCTGCGTTGTGAGGTTATGTTAGCGAGTCTCAACGCTGCGTTGTGAGGTTATGTTAGAGAGTCTCAACGCTGCGTTGTGAGGTTATGTTAGTGAGTCGCAACGCTGCGTTGTGAGGTTATGTTAGTAGTCTATGCTGTGGTATTAGGGTCCCAACGTTGCGTTGTGAGGTTATGTTAGCGAGTCTCAACACTGCGTTGTGAGGTTATGTTAGCGAGTCTCAACGCTGCGTTGTGAGGTTATGTTAGTGAGTCTCAACGCTGCGTTGTGAGGTTATGTTAGCGAGTCCCAACGCTGCGTTGTGAGGTTATGTTAGCGAGTCTCAACGCTGCGTTGTGAGGTTATGTTAGTGAGTCTCAACGCTGCGTTGTGAGGTTATGTTAGCGAGTCCCAACGCTGCGTTGTGAGGTTATGTTAGTGAGTCTCAACGTTGCGTTGTGAGGTTATGTTAGCGAGTCCCAACGCTGCGTTGTGAGGTTATGTTAGTGAGTCCCAACGTTGCGTTGTGAGGTTATGTTAGAGAGTCCCAACGCTGCGTTGTGAGGTTATGTTAGTGAGTCCCAACGCTGCGTTGTGAGGTTATGTTAGCGAGTCTCAACGCTGCGTTGTGAGGTTATGTTAGCGAGACTCAACGCTGCGTTGTGAGGTTATGTTAGTGAGTCTCAACGCTGCGTTGTGAGGTTATGTTAGCGAGTCTCAACGCTGCGTTGTGAGGTTATGTTAGTGAGTCTCAACGCTGCGTTGTGAGGTTATGTTAGCGAGTCTCAACGCTGCGTTGTGAGGTTATGTTAGCGAGTCTCAACGCTGCGTTGTGAGCTTATCTCAGCGAGTCCCAACGCTGCGTTGTGAGGTTATGTTAGTGAGTCTCAACGTTGCGTTGTGAGGTTATGTTAGTGAGTCTCAACGCTGCGTTGTGAGGTTATGTTAGAGAGTCCCAACGTTGCGTTGTGAGGTTATCTCAGCGAGTCTCAACGTTGCGTTGTGAGGTTATGTTAGCGAGTCCCAACGTTGCGTTGTGAGGTTATGTTAGTGAGTCTCAACGCTGCGTTGTGAGGTTATGTTAGCGAGTCTCAACGTTGCGTTGTGAGGTTATGTTAGTGAGTCTCAACGCTGCGTTGTGAAGTTATGTTAGCGAGTCTCAACGCTGCGTTGTGATGTTATGTTAGTGAGTCTCAACGCTGCGTTGTGAGGTTATGTTAGCGAGTCTCAACGCTGCGTTGTGAGGTTATGTTAGCGAGTCTCAACGCTGCGTTGTGAGGTTATGTCAGCGAGTCTCAACGCTGCTTTGTGAGGTTATGTTAGCGAGTCTCAACGCTGCGTTGTGAGGTTATGTTAGTGAGTCTCAACGCTGCGTTGTGAGGTTATGTTAGCGAGTCTCAACGCTGCGTTGTGAGGTTATGTTAGCGAGTCTCAACGCTGCGTTGTGAGGTTATGTTAGTCGAGTCTCAACGCTGCGTTGTGAGGTTATGTTAGCGAGTCTCAACGCTGCGTTGTGAGGTTATCTCAGCAGATGAGGCTGTCAATGTCTGCCTAAACTGACAATCAATTTCTAGCTTAAATTCCTACTCATTGGAATCCATCTTTTTTTTGGTAGGGATGTATGTCATGTGCACAGTCGTTATGTGCACACGTATTGTCATGTGTATAATCGTTATGTGCACACGTATTGTCATGTGTACAGTCGTTATGTGCACACGTATTGTCATGTGTACAGTCGTTATGTGCACACGTATTGCCATGTGTACAGTCGTTATGTGCACACGTATTGTCATGTGTACAGTCGTTATGTGCACACGTATTGTCATGTGTATAGTCGTTATGTGCACACGTATTGTCATGTGTACAGTCGTTATGTGAACACGTATTG